>VDFB02036504.1:0-11818 GCA_007258455.2 Sequoia sempervirens
AAGAGAACTTCAATTCGTGCATCAACATTTCTTTCAGCAGTATTGAGGTGCCACAAATCACATTTCATTCTGAGAATATTGTAGATGTAGCTCTGCCAGCAGAAAAAAAATTATAAACAAAAAATGGAAACATTGATGAGCCCGAAAAGATAAGTATGGACAAATACAATGGCAATTTCAAATGAATTTTAAGGTATTCTTTTAGATTGACTGATTTTGAATTTCCATGATAAAATCCAGCAAACTTTGTGACTTACTTCTTACTTCTTATTCATATGACCTTTTAATAGCAATTCCAATAAGAGTAAACTGAATTCTTTATTACAATTCAATTTGTTGATTTTGGATGCAACGAAACTTGGCTTGATACATCCAACCACTCAAGTGGTCGCTAGATTTCTAAAATTTCACATCGACTAGAACCTTCCAAAGTGTCGAGATCCATATCCCTCTTGGCTAAACTTAGTATTGACTTTAAATCCGATTTAAAAACGCTCATAGAATATGTCATAATCAATAATCAAATGTACATAATTTTGATGGCAATAGGATTTTTAACAAGATGTAAACAATGAAATCAAAAGATTATTGTGAAAAAAAGTTAAAGAGTAATATCTATACAATTCGTCTATCCAATGCAGAAGCCAAGTCAAAATCAAGTCCATTTTTTTTATTTCCGTTTAACCTATAGCATGTTGGGCAGGGATGTATCAGTAAATTGAGGCAACAACCCAAGTTAAAATCCAGCGGCAACAGCATGTGTGTAAGGGGCAAGGTTCCAAGGGATGAAGCCTTTTTAATCTATTCCAACATTGAAGCACACACAAAGAGTATTCTTTACTGCAAGTTTTTATATTGTTAGAAGCCCTAATGGCCTGTTTTTAGAATTTGTTAATTTGGCGGGTAAATGATAGTAGTTTAACAGAAAGAATACATCTACAGTGGTCATCCGATTGGGGTTCCAATATACCGAATGGGCGTGACCTCCTACTTCTCTCAACGTTTCCTGGCGTTACCAGAGATGGGCATTCTCACATGTTTGTTTTTAATTGTTATCATTGATTATTATAAGGCTGAGAGTAGAATAAGTACTTGAAGTGCAAAAACTAATCCTAACCCATTCCAAGGAGTAGCTCTTACACAAGTAATTTGATACCCAAGACACAAAATTTGGAGCCATGTGATTTCAATGCAGCCCTAGACTGATGCAGAAGATGATTGATTTCAAATGTTATGAATGTTGTTTGATTTCAGGAAAAAAAAAAAACAGGAAATGTAATTATATGTAAAACATACCTTGAGGCTGCTGACATCTCGAATGACCAGTCTGTAGTCAACTGCTACAGCCAAATAACGCGCATTCGGGGAGAAAGAGCAAGCACCTGTTTGCTTGTATGTGTCGCTGAACTCCATATTAATCCCTCCGGGCCCTACACATGCCCTTACACCATCTCGACTTTGATCAAACTACATTAATATCCCATGCTTTATTTGGACTTGGGATACTACGATTTGTTCAAATGCGTGCTACAGAGTGCAGTAGAGATCATGTTCAATGATCCGTGCCTGTCACATTATACGATGCCGATGCCATGTGCCTCTTACATTCTACAATGCCGATGCGACAGCACAAACCCTGATGAAAACGTTCAATTTTTTTAAAAGGAAACATTTTATAGATTTATTGATTTTATTGGAAATTCATCATATCTCATTTTAAATATAAAAATCATTAAAGAATACATTTAGAAGGTTTATGGTATTACACATTTCAAATATTATACTGGTTAAAAAATATATATTAAAAATTGAAGTATTGTTAAAAGATGGTAAAGGAAGATTTATTAAGAGTATTTGTTGAGCAAGTCAAGAGTCTCCCATCCATCCTACATAGTAGATCTTGGACAACTAAAGGAACATGAATATCTCATCCTAACAAATTCATAATTGTGGTCTTCATTCTACTCATTTTTTATCCAAAGAATTTTCTACGAGGAGACACAAGCCAGCCTTATTGTTGGGCAAGAGGCAAAGCAAAAGGCTCTAACCATAGGAACAACTTTGCTTACACATGGCAAGAGTAGGAGTGGTTTGAACAATACCACCGAGAAGAACTCAACTCATGGTGCATAAGGTGTTCTCTTAGTGGTTGAGCAAATCCTATAAACATTGAAACTCAAGAGAAACATTTTTACTTGGGCCTAGATCTATATGTACACTGAGAAAACCACATTCACTTTTTCAATCATAAATAAATTACATCACAAGGACAAATCTAGAAAATAAAGGTTTTAATTTGGCAACAAAAGAGTTAAATTCCCTGGGTGGACCAACATTTCTTGTAAGGGAAGCCATTGATTGTACAAACACCAAAGGAAGAGGGTGTCCTTAAGCTCAAATCCCACTAAATGCTCTGAAGCCAAAAAAGTTCAATGCAATGGGAAGAACATATACCCCATCACTTGTTAAGCTTAGTAAGAACCAAGGAAAAGAGACTTGCCACTCTGTACAAGAGACTAAAAATATAATTCTAGAAGGCACTATCAAATTTCTACCTTTAATCTTTGTGTGATGTAGCCAAAACCCTAGCTTGTGTAATGTGACATCCAATATAAGCTCCTACATTTATAAGATAGAAGGTAAGTTTGAAGCAACAAGATAGAATTTGTTGTAAGGATGGTCACGGTGATGAATCTATAGAGGAGAGAAGATCTCAAATGGTGTGAATGCCTTTGTTAAATAGTGTAAAACCTTTAGTTTGAGGAATCTTTGTTGGAGGTAAATTGACAGTGTTAATAATAAGAGAACAATGTCACAAGTTGTGATCATTAAAGGACAAAATATAATGAAGCCATTACCAACCCATCAAAAGAATAAGGTGTGTAAAAGGGTGACATTTATCCACTAGTTGTGAAATAAAGTAGTGAATGGATTGGAGCTTTCCCTTTAAGCTTCATAGTTGTTTGAGAATGGTGGGAGGAGGCATGTCAATTATCGCTTTTACCTTTGTTGGGTCTACCTCGATGCCTGTTTTAGATATAATATATCTCAGTAACTTTCCACATGTCACCCCAAAAGCACACTTCTTAGGATTTATCCCAAGGTTGTACTTCTCCAAACTATTTGGCTAGTATGTCCAAATGACCCTCCCTGGTGATTGATTTTACTAGCAGATCATCTACGTAATCTTCCATAAAGAAATGCATCATGTCATGAAAGATAGTTGTCATAGCTCATTCATAGGTAGTTCAAACATTTTTCAGGCCAACGGGCACGACATTCCAAACAAAGGTCCCCCATGGACAAGTAAATGTTGTTTTATGTTGTTCCTCAAGGGTAATGCAGACTGTATCCTAAAAACCCATCCATTAAGGATAGCATTTTGTGCCCTATTGTTAAATCCATGATCATATTTATGTTGGGTAAAGGAAAGTCATCCTTTGGACATGCCCTATTTAGATCTCTGAATTCCATGCATATTCAAATCCCCCTGGTGGGTTTAGTGACAGGGACCAAGTTTGATACCTACTCGAGATAATCAATTGGTCTAATGAAACCCACATCTATCAACTTTTGAAGTTTTTCTTTGATGAGTAATGTTATTTGAGGGTGCATAGCTTTTGCTTTATTGATTTTTCCCCTAGTGTTACTATTACATGATGCAATACCAAATTAGGGACCAATACAGGCATGTCCATATAGGACCATGTGAAGTTTTTTTGTCTGTTTTGGAAAAATTCCATGAAGTTAACTCTTTCCTCCTTAGATAATGAAGTTGCAAAGAATGTGATCCTGACACTATCTATTGTGTTTGTTGTACCCCTAATAAATTTTTGCTTCAATAAGGCATTTTGCTTAAAATGAGCTAAATCATGTAAAATTGTTGTCAAAAGACCATTTTAGGTCAAACAAAACATAGGCTTTTTGTGGGTTTATGTCAAGGAAGATACTTGCAAATTTTTGAAATTTTGAAAATTAGGGTTTCAAACCCCTATTTTTAGGAAAACCCCTAAAAATAGGACCTTTCTAGAATTAGTGGAAAATTATTTTGATAGGATAAATTGACTTCACGATCACACTAGTCAAGTCAAAATCACCAAAAATTTTGTTTTACTCTAGTGGGTCTATTTTCATTTTTTAGGAAGAAAGATAGAACCTCCATAGCCATTAATGGTAGAATGGCTAGTAACAGGTGGTGAAATCTAAGCCTCAAAAGTTTCAAGGAAGAATCCATGGCAAAAGATGCTCTGCGATGGAGGGGATTTTCAAAAGTAAAAAATACTACAAGTATTTTAAGTTTGGAGAATGCATGCCTTGCTACCACAAAGAGGCTAGGCAGTCAATGCCTTTGTTATTTTTCAAACTCTCGTACACAAAACATGGTGAAAGCAATTGATACGGTGAACACGTTCACATCGTCGACAATAGTGATCAAATCAATCAAGCTACAACAGTAAACGCAAAGCGCAAAGAGATGTGAATTTTCAAGGAAATGATGAAGCTATAGTCAAAAGTGCCCCTACTTGACAAGGGTGCCCATGAATTCAAAGGATCAAAGGCAATCATCAAGTTTTGTCTAGACATTCATCTTCTTCGTGATTTTCTTGGCTTTTCAATACATCGTCGAGCAAATTCATTCGATTCATTGATCACCGGCAAACGTAGGTGAAGTCAAAAGGTGTTGAAAGCAAGTATCATCAAAAATGGCAGTCAAACATGGGAAAAAGCACCCCTGTAGCTCAAGGGTGCCCAAGAATGAGATGATCCAGATGTCATTTTTTGAGTAAGCTTGTCTTGAGGTGATCTCTCTAGCATTAGCTTAGCTCTGCAATTAACTTGTTCACTAGTCTACGAGACACATCAAATGATGGAAGTTGTTGATTGTTTGAGCATGTGAAATATAGGGTAAATCAATGCACATCAAGGCATAAGTGCCCCTGTTGGCCAGGGGTGCCCTTCATTTTGAGTCACATGTTGAACTTTTCAGCAACTGCTTTCTTCAAGGCATCTGCTTAGCATCCTTTCAGCTCCACAACCAATCTAGTTGCAAGCTCACAAGACTTGTCAAGCATTCACAAACGAAGATCACGTAAAAAGCATAAGATGCAAAGGCGAGATGAAAGATGTAAAATTTGGCTAAGTGTTAAGGAAATTGTACCTTCCTAGAAATAGGTGCCCAACCTTTTGGGCAGTCAGATGGAGTCTTCAAGCTCCATGACCTCCAAGAAGTCCTTCTTTGTCTTGATTAATCTCAACAATGACATCGCCAGCAAGTTCAATAGATAAATCAAACATCTAATGATGACGATCAAACTGAGGATGTTCGTGAAAGGTTGCAAGTCAAAATTACAAACACAAAAGGTCAAAGGCTCCCCTGCTAGCTAGGGGCACCCAAACTTTTATGGTCTCTAAACCAACTTTCACGACCTGCAAAGGCCAGTCAATCCTTCTGGTATTGAATTGGTTACCCATTCCATATCTTAGCACATTAAATCATCAGTCATCAGAGATCTCATATCAAGGCACTGAAGGTCAAAATGGAAGAAATAAAAACCATTTGAGAAAATGACTAAGTCTGACAAAGATTACACCCTTTTGGGAAAAGGCGCCCAAGATTTTGAGGCATCATATTTAGGTTTTAAGCTTTGCAACTCATGAGCACACTTCATCAAAGTTGATTCAACTCAACAATGGATCTGTCAATAGCACTTCAAGATCAATCAAACAATCGAAGTCAAGGATCAAACAAAGGCATTTCATCACAAAAAAAGAATCGAAAATGTTCAACTCCTCAATTTGGACGCCTAAAGTCAAAGTAAGACCAGTTGACTAAAGTCTATTTTGAAAGCCTTTTCATGTCTAAAACGTCCCCAAATTGGTGGAAATAATCTTTTTGAACTCCAAATCAGGCATTTTGACTCCTTAATCAAGTGTTGGCACCTAAACTTGATTGATTCAACATCAAACACTATTTATCAAGTCTAGGCATCATAATTCATCATCTTTCTTTGCAAGTTGAAGCTCAAAAACAAATATTTTTCTCTGCAAGCATCTTTTGAAGATCTGACTGAGGGTTTTTCAACATTCTTCATATTTTCAGGAATAAAGTTGCACAAAAGAACAATTTATCAGAGGTTGCATCTCAGGGCGTGATTTTCTTGAGAATCCAAGGAGGTAGTTTATAACTACAAAACTTCTTCTTGCCCTTTTCTTCTAGTTTTGTCTTAGATCTTCTTGCATGTCCAAGTAAATGATAGTTATTCACAGATTTGACCTTCTCAATATGATTAGCACAATAGTTTCAACAAAACCAAAATCTCAAATTTTTCTAGAAAAAAGTAGCCCTACTACCCCCTTTTTCAGGGTTTCCAAAAAAATTCATAATTTTGAAAAATAGACAAACTAGGTTTACTTAGCTTTGAAGCACCTACAATACCCATGTGTCAGATTTTTTCAAGAAAAATAGTGCTTCATTGCTTCTCGCTACTTCCAAAGCTTCTGCCCCAAGAAATTCTTGCATGTACAAGGAAAATTAACTTTTTGGAATTTTTGACGTTCTAAGTCCATTTAGAAAATTATTCCCAAGAAAACCCACATCTCATAAATTTTCATAAAAAGTACTTCTCGACAAGACTATTTTTAGCAGTTGCAAAAAAAGTTGTTCAAACAGTATCGTGTGCACAGTCAATCTTCAAGGTTTTTACAATGTAGCTCTCCCAAGTTGAATATAAGACCAAGACAATTTCACTCCCTGACTTCCTGAAAACAGTTGACACAAATCTACATCGGGAACACCCAGAGGTCGATTTGGATAGATTGATAGGCAGAAACACTCAAAGTCCACAAGTTCCATATGGTTTCACCTTGTATATTCGGTAGCCTTCCAAGGCCAATTTAGAGGGTTGAATACCATCGGAGCTCTGTGTGTGCAACAAGTTCATGTGCATTTCTCATAGCTAGAGTGTTCAAAGTCAAACTTAGCGGTTACATCATACAACATTCTTTCATTGAGAAGAATCAAGAAAAAAGTTAGAAGTGCAAAGTTGCAGGAGAAACAAAGGACATCACTCTAATTACAGAGTCGCCAAACTTACCAATCAATTCCTTGCCAGTATCAAACGTGAATGTGGTGACTACGCGAGTCTCAGTGACATGCAAACATAGTTCTAGGACCTTGTAATGTCCCCATTTTTCTGAGATCTATAACTTGCAGTGGTTAGCCTACTATTTGGTTCTCATAGGTTAATGAAACATTTAGGGAACCCTTTGGAGGGTATTCAGGAGTTTTCAGTAGGCTTGTGTATTCGTCTTTGCATATTCAACTCAATGTTTCAATTGGTTGGCTGGCCTTATGAGGCAATTTAGGACTTGTTCCTTGCTACTTACTATTTTTAGTAAGTAACATCAAGGTCAGTAACGATACTCTTGCGATTCCTTGCTAAAAAGAAAAGGAAAATATTTTCTGCAAAACTAAAAGTCAAAGTCAAGTGAAGAAAGTCAAAGTCAAGGTCAACATAAGAAAGTCAGAGTAGATGGAATAAAGTCAACAGAATAAAGTCAAAGTCAACAAAATAAAGTCAAATACAAAGCCAAGGGAAGAAAGTCAAAGTCAAAGGAAGTCAAAATCAAAGTCAAGAGATAAGGATAAGGATTCAAAATATCTTATCCACAGAGGATAAGGTTTGCAAAATATCTTATCCACAAGGGATAAGGTTTGCAAAATATCTTATCCACAAAGGATAAGGATTACAAAATATCTTATCCACAAAGGATAAGGATTGCAAAATATCTTATCCACAGAGGATAAGAATGACAACTCAGGATAAGATTGACAACTCATAAAGCAAAAAGGTGAATCTTATCTATAGAGGATAAGGATGACAACTCATAGGAAAAATATCTAAAGTCAACATGACTTTTTGATTTAGGCTCTCAAAATCTATAAATAAGATGCCTATACTTTGTTACAAGCATCCAAGTTTATTATACACAAACAAAAAGTTGAGTAACAAGGGTTTGCAGGTATGGAGTCCCAAGCTGATTTGAGGATGAAAACCCTCAATTAGGACAGAGTCTACAGGTGTGGAAGATCACCCAAGGTCTCTTGTTTGGATGATTTCACACAAAGATCATCATCTGAGCATTCACAAATTTACTTTGAAGTTTCTTTCAGCATTTTCAGTTCATCTCAGCAGATTAGAATAAGACAAAGGTCACTTCCAGTAGTTGCACAATCCCTACCTAGTATGTTTTGTGTACGAATCATATGTAACTTCTGAATCATTAATTAAATCTAGTTATTTATCTCTTGCATCTATTTAGAACTGTCATTTTGCAAAAAAACTTTATTATCTATATTGTTGGTGAAATTCAAATAACCTAGATCAGGGTGGGTTATCACATTGGTTGATTAAGGATGAAACCCTCTTTTAGATCAAATTCTACAGGCGTGCAAGATCGTCCAAAGAATCTATTGAATGATCACAATCAGGATCATTATTTGAGCATTATACAAATTTCAAGTTTAAGAAATAAGGCTGGAATTTTGTAATAAAATTGCAAGTTAGAAATAAAGGAGATTGCTTCAAATAAAGCTCAGGTTCTCTTTCAGCTTGGCACGTGGGAAAGAACCAGATCTGGCTACACCATTTGAAGACAACTATGCAAGGGTTTCAAGAGGCGTTTGGGTCTGAAATTACCAACCCTTGCTAGTTGTACAGATTAGAAATTAGTGTAGCCTTCAAACAACATTTTAAGAGCATTTTGGTTGAGCACGTGTTTGCCTTGAAGCAGGTCGTACAACATTGGGAAGTGTACAAGGTTTTAGAACAGATCAGATTTGTTTGTGGTTGCCATGACCTCCAAATTTAGGAATTTTGGACTAAGTGTTGGTCTACAATAGATTCAAAGCATTTCAAGACAAATCCAACACTTGGCGCCCTAGGGTTTTGACCTTCTTTTGTTGTTACAAATAAATCAGACCTATAATTCCATGTTTATGTTAATGGGTATGTTCATTTGTGATTTAAATCAATAAAGAAATACATGGTTTTAGTTTATGCCTTTCCATTTCAGTTTATGTATTCCTTCAATATTTCCAATTTCTAGCATTCAATCTTCCAAAAAACACAAAAAATAGAAGTCAAATTTTAAAACACAAAAAATCATATTTAAACATACAGAAACTATAATCAAACACCACAGGGGTTGTTTCAGTTTGGCATCCCACTTTTGTTTCAGTGGGATAGATAACAAAGCATTCAAAGCATTTAGAGTTAAGAACCTAGCATTTTAATGTTGTTACAGTCCTTTGACACAAGTACAAAGCATTTGCAAAGTCATTGTTAATTAAGTCAAAACAGTGTCAATCAAACTATTTGACAAATTGCTTCAAAGGACCAATTGATAAATCAAACACAATGGGAACACTCATTGGGACACTTTAGTGGTAAAGAATAGGTATACAACGGAGGAACATATAGGGTAAGATGACTATAGTTGATTGGTCAATATGTGAGTTGATGCAAGAATTATTTAATTTGATGAAGGACCCAGACTTTGAAAGAGAATATCTAGAGACAAGTGCAAAACCAAAACATTTGGAAAAGGAGAATGAATTTCTTCAAAGTGATTCACAACCTATAGGTGATCATGGAAAAGAAGTTGCACAGGTGCATCTGGATTTGTTGGAGCCTCATCTATCAGTTGGGAAAATAGATGAGGAGTGCACAAGAATGGTTTTAGTTGACAAGGATGCTATAACTCATGATGGAAGTTTGGTGGAGTTCCAGGATAGTTCTTCAAATCATACTCAGGGCATTGACTTTCTTCCCTTGACTTTGACTTTTGTAGAAAATATATTTCCATTTCTTTTTAGCAAGGAACTGCAAGATGTGTCATTATTGACCTTGATGTTACTTACTAAAAATAGTAAGTGGCAAGGAACAAGTCCTGAAACCCCTCAGAACAATCCCCTAATCATCTTGTTAGCCTACGGGAATCGTAGTAATAGGCTAACCCTGTCCCTCAAACGACTGGCTAGAAAGGGGACATTACAGAAATTGGAAATTAAATATCCATTTTGGGGTTGTTTATTTATAATGTCCCACCCCAAAATGGATATTTGATTTCCTTTTTTCATTGATATTTCCAGTTTGTTTGGTGTATGCCTATGCTTTGTTACAAGCATCCAAGTTTATTATACACAAACAAAAAGTTGAGCGACAAGGGTTTGCAGGTATGGAGTCCCAAGATGATTTGAAGATGAAAACCCTTGATTAGGACAGAGTCTACAAGTGTGGAAGATCACCCAAGGTATATATGATAGTAATTAATGAGACCTTGGGTGATCTTGATTTTCCAATTGAGTTTTAGATCCCTCAAATCAGCTTGGACTCCATGCACCACAAACCATGCTAACTTTTGTTGTGTATAAACAATAGGCTATAAACACCATAAACAACTAAAATATCGATCCAAGGAAATTAAATATCCATTTTTGGGGTGGGACATTATATAAACAACCCAAATGAATATTTATTTCGAACTAATGTCCCCTTTCACTGGCCCGATTTCAGGGCGGTTAGCCTATTACTACGATTTCTGTGAGCTAACAGCTTAATTAAGATGGGTGAGCACGATTTTGGAGTTTCGAGCGATTCCTTGCCACTTAGCTTTTATAAGATCGTAGCGACATCTTGCAGTCCTTGCAAAAATGGAAATGACGAATATATTTTCACAAAGAGATCCAAAGTCAGGGAAAGAAATTCACTCTAAAGTGATTTGAAGGAACTCGCGAACCATGAATTATAACGCTTGTCAACTAAATGTATTGTACGCTCCTCATCATTTTCCCCAGCGATGATAGATGACGGAACAATACTATACTTTTGATCACTTTGCTTCAATCATTTTCGGTGATCCAAGCAATGTTTGATTTTACCGTCTAGAATATTCTTCTTTTAAGTATATGGGTCCATCAGAATAAATAATTCTTCCATCAACTTTCACGTCATTGACCCGACCAATCAATATAATATCTTACCTATATTCTCCTATCATGTTCTTTATCCTAAAGTGTTTACCGCCAATATTCCCCATTGTGTTTGATTTATCGAATTAGTCCTTTATGTGAGCCGTCAAACTGATTTGACTGCTGACAATTGGCAATGACTTTTGCAAATGCTTGTACTTTGTCGGGGCCTGATATTATCTTTGGAGTTCTTCTAACTCTAAATGCTTTGAATGCTTTTTCTATCCCGCTAAGCTGAGCTACAATGAGTTTGATGCTGGGACTGTAATTTACAATGGTAAAATATGTTAACTTTTGACGTTTTAACTGACTTCTGTTTTTATTGTTTTTCTGATTGAGATGCTGCAATGAATGATGAAGAATCACATATGGCCGAAATGAAGGCATAAACAAAACCATGTTCTTTATTGATTCGTCACAAATGGTATACCGAACAAAAAGCGTAGGTTACAAGATGCGATTTATTTGTAACACGAAGGTCAAAAGAATACTAGAGGAGCACCAAGTCGTTGGTTTTCTTGAAATAACGATCTTCGGCAGACAGATCCAAGAAATCTTTAAATGGGAGGATGTGGCAACCGCAGCAATTTGTCTGTTCACAAACTGACTTGCCCAATGTTATGCCGACGGTCAAAAGGCAACGCGTCGCCGGCGAAGAATAAAATGTTGTTTGAAAACTTTACGCTAATTACGATGTCATCGCGACCCGACAAGTGGTTGGTAATTTTGGGACCATTTGAAAACTGCTACATGGTGTCGGAATCAGTGCAACAAATCACGGTTTAA
>VDFB02036505.1:0-23422 GCA_007258455.2 Sequoia sempervirens
TAGTGGGGTTATGTTGAGTAAGTAAAACAGCTACAGTCTAGTTTCCTCAGTGTGTTTGCGTCTTGTTTTCATTTCTTGATTTCTTATCAACTCAGTGTATCACCATAGGAATAGTTCAGTATAGTTTCATTTTGTATGCACTTCTTCTCCCTTTACCTCACAAAGATCATTAGTCTAGGTGATACCCAAAGGAAGTCGGCCTTCTCCGGAGGTTCACTCCAATCTTAGGTGAACCACAACCTTTGGAGTGATCCAATGTTTCACTAGAAAGCTCAGTTTTACAACTTTGCATAGGATGCATTTCTAAGTGACAATAGTTTCTAGCACGCCCGATGGGATTGAAATTAGATTGAACTGCTGGTTTAGTATGCAACCAGCTACTCCCAGACTTTATAGAAGTCATTTGGCATACTTGGCGACTCCACAAAGAAGAACTCTAGAAATCAGCGCCTTCTACAGTTTATGAGAAAAGTTTAGACAAGAGGAAGCTTAGGTCCCTTCGAATATTTGCAGCTGTCACCACCGAGAAGAAAAGGCAGAGCAACAGAAAAAAGAGGAACAACAGTTATCTATTCTAGAAGAACTCAGTCTACTCCTCCATCAGTGGGGTCTCATTTTGCTATACAAGTAAATCCAATTCAGCTACCTCCAATGGCTGCTCCAAGGAATCAACCCTTTGTCGCTTTCAATAGAGGCATCCCCTTAAATTTGGCACATCACAATGACATCCCAATGGCAGCTTTGAAGAGTCTGCTAATTTTTACAGGGGAAGACCAAACTACTCCGATTGAACATATGAGAGATGTGGCTTCATTATGCGGAGTCCATCACATAACTCAAGAAGATGTTGCAGTAAGGTTGTTAGCTGCTTCACTAAAAGGAAGAGCTGTGCAATGGTATAGGGGCCTAACAGTCGGTTCAATTGCAACTTGGGACGAATTTGGAGACAAGTTGCATAAATAGTTTCAAGACAGGTTTGATAACTTGTCTCTATTAGAACAATTGACCACAATTAAGAGAGCCCCTCAAGAGCAGATGAATGACTTCAACTTCATATTTCAAAGGACCTGGGATAGAATCCCTATGACGATAAGACCACCTCCAAAGTATGCATTTCTGTACTTCTTGAGGGCTCTTAACAGTGATATAGCTGTTATGATACAATCAATTGGAGGGGTTTCTCTACCAGATGCCTTTGAAATAGCCATTAGAGCTAAAAACAGCTTAATACAAGTTGTTAAACTTGCTCCCAGGCCACCAATGCCTATATTTCCAAAGATACATGCAAGTATTCCCTTGCAAATACCTTCTTTTGCACCCTTGCCATCTATTCCAGCTATTGTAACATAAGAAAATATTGTCTCAAGTTCTCCAAATGAGTTGCAGGAGATCAAAAGTCTACTGCAGTCTTTTGGTAATAAACTTGTTAGTTTAGAAAAGCAACAATCTTATAATAGGCCTTATCAACTGCAAAATCAAGGTCAACAACAAGCATATTAGGGGAATAGACAGCAGTATCAAGGTAGTTACCAAGGCACCAAACAAAATGTTGCCACAAGACCCTTTTAAGCCTATAATCCAGCTCCAATTAGTGTTGTCAAAGAGCTGGTTCCTATCCAAAACAACTTAGCAGTAGACTATGAGTGGTGCTACCCTTGTAACCAGCCCCACAATCAAGCCACTTGCTCAAATGAACTGATCAACCAAGCACTTATGGTACATAATGCTTCAAATTTGCAGCAGAGTGCGTGCAATGATGCATCTCCACCACACTAAGACCAATTTGTCAATGATGCTACCTTACTTAATTGGCAAGGTGAGGAATTTTGTGGTTTGAATGTGGACAATTCTCCAGTTGCAGCTAATACAAGAGCAAAGAAAAGAGCTTTAGAGCTTGATCAAGCAGCTGATAGAGGAGGTGCAGCAACTACAGAACCATCTACGTCTCAAGTGACTCTTGTTTGGCAAAAGAATCAACAACTCCCAGTTAAGGAGCAACCACACTTGCAAGCTGATCACACTAGCGTAAAGGTACATCATAAAGTAAACCCAGATGTACCCTTTAATATTCTTAATAGTATGAAAAAGACAAATGTAACGCTGTCTATGTGGGATTCATTAGTCATCCCTAGTCAAAAGGATATTCTACACTCAGCTCTATCAAATCTTAAGGTGTCAGATGAGTCTGAATCCCCAATAGGTCAAGTTAAGACTGTGTTGACAAATAATACTTAGGGAAATGATAAACAACCCAACAAAGAGGCAGGAAAAGAAGTCAAACCACCTCCCTTTTACGTGTCAGTGATTATTGGTTATAAGTTAGTTCATAACTGTATGGTAGACAGTGGAGCTAGTAGCTCTATGATGCCAAAGTAGATTGCTGACAAGCTGGGTCTAAACTATCAGCCTTTAGAGAAAGGAGTAATCCAATTGGACGGTACCTCCGTTAATACACTAGGCATCATTAAAAGATTTGAGTCTTACCCTTCATGCTTGCCCTAATTTTGCAGTTTCCCAAGACGTATGTGTTATTGACTTTCCACCTTTCTTTTCCTTATGTTTATCAAGAGATTTTACAACCAAGATAGGTGGTTATGTATCAGCTGATTGGTCACACATGCTGTTTAGAACCAGATATGGAACTAAGGTTACCATCAAATCTGAAAGGTTGGCTAAAAACCACATTGAGCCATATAATCCAAGCCCTATTAATGCTGTTCCCATTACTCCAGACACAAATTGTCTTGTTTCAACTGACAGTGAGCTGGTTGCAGTGCAAGAGCTTCAATCAGAAGCTATTCCTGATGTATTGTTGCATGAGTGGGTAGTTGAAAATGTGTTGGACAGTCCGGAAGATCTCATTCGAGATGCTGGTATGGGTAACTATGTCATTCTTGAGCCTGACATGAAGATTCCAAACCTAGAGAAAGATGCAGACCAGTTGCTGCAACCATTAAATGGACTCTAGGAGATGTTCTTCGATGGTTCTAGGAGCAAGAATGGAGAAGGAGGAGGGGCAATGTTGATTTCTCCACATGGTGATAGGTATTACTCTGCATTCCATTTTGCTTTTGCATGCTCCAATAACACTGTTGAATATGAGGGCCTGATTCAAGGTCTTGAGTGGGCAAGAAAGAGAGGGATAACCCGCTTAAAAGTCTATGGGGACAGTGAATTAATTGTTAATCAAATAAGAGGTCTAAATGTTGCTAAAAATGACACATTAAAATCTTATAGAAACAGAGTGTGGGATATGATTGAGGATTTCGATGCCTTCAACTTAGTGTCTATTCCAAGGAACCAGAACAAGCATGCTGATAGGCTTGCAGCTATTGGAGCGCAATTTGATATCCCAGGCGACATTAGAAAAGAGAAAGTGCAGCAGTACGTGAAGGTTGTAGTCAAACCATCAATTCTTGATAACAACGTTCACTGGCAGGTTTTTGACAGCGATGAACAGATTCTTTCTTTCTTGCTCGAAGAAGATCAGTTCTCCATGATGAATCAGGCAAAACTTAAGCAGCAGTATGGTGATCAAGTCATACAGCTGAAGACAAATAAATTACCCAAGGGTCTTGTTACCTTATAGTCAATTTTCAGTACTGATGATCAACTTAGAAAGGGTAAAGCTGGCTTGCAAGTCAAACAGGAGCATTATGAAGAACTGGAAATTTTCAAAGGTAAACTCCTTAAGATACGAAAAATTTGTTCACATAAAGATAAACAATCTTTTGTTGCCCTATGCCAAGAGTTTCATGATGTCTTTGCTTGGGAGTACTCAGATTTGAAAGGGTTTGATCCCAATATTGCTCAACACACAATTGAGTTAGAACCTAATGCTAAGCCAGTAAGGCAGAAACAAAGGCCTTTGAATCCTAAGCTTGAGCCCTTAATGATCAAGGAGATGACCAAATTGGTTGAAGGGGGTATCATCTTTCCAATTAAACACACTTCATGGGTTTCCAACCTTGTGTCGGTTAGGAAGAAAAATGGTGAGATAAGACTCTGTGTAGACTTTAGGGATCTCAATCGATAATCTTTAAAAGACCACTACCCACTGCCCTCCATGGAACAAATCTTACAAGAAGTTGCTGGTTCTGAAAGATTTTCCTTATTGGATGGTTTTTCGGGCTATAATCAAGTGCTGGTTAAAGAGGAGGATCAGTTCAAAACTGCTTTCACAACTAAGTGGGGCACCATGGCATACAAAATGATGCCTTTTGGTTTATCTAATGCTGGTGCCACGCTTCAAAGGGCCATGGACATGGCGTTCCAAAGTTTGATCAACAAGATTATGCTGATTTATCTAGATGACATTACAATTTATTCCAAGAGAGCTGAGGAACATCTATCACACCTCAAGCAAGTTTTTGAAAAGTGTAGAGAATATGGGATATCCCTCAATCCTACAAAAAGTATTTTTGCAGTTCATGAAGGTAAGCTTTTAGGCCATATAGTATTAAAAGATGGAGTTGCCATTGATTCTGAAAGAGTCAGACCTATATTGGAGCTACCATTACCAAATCACAAGAAGGGTCTGCAAAGCTTTTTGGGGCGAATTAACTTCCTGAGAAGGTTTATCCCTGATGTTGAAAATTTGCTACAACCTTTGACCGCCATGCTTAAAAAGAACGCAGTTTTCAGATGGAAAAAGGAGGCAAGGCGTAGTTTTGGAGAAATCAAGGAGGCATTAGCATCTGCTCCAACATTGGTAAATCTAGATTTCTCTAAAGACTTATTTTTATATGCTTTTGGTAGTAGTAGTTCAATCTCTGCTATGCTGGTTCACAAGAATAGGGATAATCTAGAGCAGTTGATTATGAAGAGAAGTATACATTTGTTGAGAAGCACGTTCTCACTGTGATCATAAGTCTAAAGAAGTTTAAGCCTCTAGTTTTGAATAATAAGATTCATATTCTGGTAGCACACTCAAGTGTGAAGGAATTTCCGTTGAACAAAGATCTGAATGAAAAAAGAGCAGGGTGGATCACTAAGGTCATGGAATATGATGTAGATATCAAGATCACCAAATTGGTTAGAGGTAAGGGTCTCTGTGAACAACTTTGCATAGGGTGCATTTCTAAGTGACACCAATAGATATATTAGCAGGAGTCTTTTTAAGTTAATCAACACTAGGAACTCTAGGTTGAGAAAAAGGTAATGGAGTGGGAGTGATGTGTGGTTGCCTACATGTTTGAGCTACTAAGTTACAACTTAGTTGTTGCAAAACATTGTTACGATTAGGTTGCATCATGGATTTCAAGACATCTCTTAGTTTTTTTTGTGATTCACTAATGGGAGGTGACTTAGGAAGTTCACTAATACAAGGAGATCCCACTTGTGTCATCATAACCTCAAGAATGTTGTCTTTATTTGCATGAATTGTTAGTGAAGGGGATTCTAATGTCACTTTATTCTATTCACCTAGGGAAGGTCTAGTGTTTGAAGGATATGTGTCAATGTTCACATTTTCTTGCACCATGATATTCTCCCTAGGAGTAGAGTTTTTAGGAAAATGACCAACCAAATTTTCTTGACAATAAAAGGTTGGATAGATTCTAAAAGGACTTCATCGCAAGTAGGGGAATGATCAATGGTTGAATTTCCTAGCTCAAGATGGGTTTCGCTAGGTGAAGGGAGAAAACTAAGATTCTCATGACCTTCATTGATTGTGTTGTCTAATATCAAAGTATCGTCTTCACAACTAGGAGAGATACTAGAAGGAAATTTTTTATTGTCATGATTACTTATGGTTGTGTTGTCTTGTTCATCAATGTCTTGTCCGTTAAGAGAGGTAAGAGGAGAGAAACAACTAGGATTCTCAAAACTCTCATTAATTGATTCTTCTACCAAAATATCTTCATCACCAATAGGAGAGATATGAGGAAAAAGAACTAATATGATTGTTAGGAATGTCCAAGGTTATATTCTCTTTTACTAAAACACTCACATAGGGAGAGGATGGGAAATTTTTCTTAGCATGTCTAGATATGTAAGATCCTAACATTGTTTGAACAAAAATGAAAAGCACTTGTAACCATTTCATGCAATGTTTATAATGTAAACAATGTATATCCAAAAATGCAAAATACTTTTATCCAATATATGCAAAGCTTTAATAATGCAAACAATGTGTATCTAAGAATGAAAAGCACTTTTATCATACTTATGCAAAGATTTATGAATAGAAACATTGTGTATCAAAAAGTGAAAAGTAATTTTATCCATGTTATGCAAAATTTCATAAATGTGAGCATTTTCAGATCTAATGATGCTTGTAAGTGAAATGGTTTTGAAAAATGACTACGCTAAATTGATGTTTTTGAGCTAGATGCACAAAAAAAAACGTTTCCAAAACTTTCTAGACTTATAGTAAATGTTACTAGGAGGATTAAGAAGCACATAAATGAGATTTTTGATGCTGTAACAGACAATTAAAAATTTGGACTGGGGTTGATTTGCCAAAAATGGTGAATGAGTCCCAGTAAGGGTTTTTTTCAAAAATTTCAAAAAAAATCAATTGGTTTTGATGTTGTATGATACAGACCTAAGATGTAATTGCAAAATTTTAGAAATTTTAAATGAAATTATATGCAATAATGTAAGCTAAATGAGCTTTCACTGATGCAATTTTTGAAATCCTAGAATGCAAATTAACTAATACAAAACCCTAATGCAAAGTTAATGCAAGATAAATCTAGGATGATGATGGAACCCAAATCAAAAAAGAAAGCATTTGAAAAGAAGGTTCACTAAAATGAACCAACAATTTTTGGGGGGGCTATGGGCTCTCTTGCACTTCTAGGATTTTTTACCTAAAAGGAGAGAGATAGGCCCAAAAAATGTGGTGGTTCACTCAAACTAATGCAAGTATGATGGAAATAATGGAATGATCTAAATGAAAATAACTGATAAAAGAGATGGATTAATAATGCAAAACTAATGAAATACAAAATGTTTGAAAACACACTGTGAAATGCAAAAAGACCTAGAAATGAAAGTAAATAGTAACATAAATTGATGAAACTGAAGGTGTGCATGAGAACTTGCTGGAGATTGGAAATGACTTCTAAAATGTTGTTGATCCTTAAAATTTGGCCTTCTGGGACTCATTCGCCATTCTAGGCTACTTAGTCCCAGATCTGGGAAACTGTTTCGGAGCCCGTTTTAGACAAATGGGTATCCAAAACTATAGAAAACACTTTTCAAGCCTAGCAGTAGGACTCATTCTAAATTTCTAAAAATCCAAAAGTGGAAACAGAAGCCCTTGGTCTGCACTTCAGCTCTTGATAGGTATCTGCCTCTAAAAGTCTGATTTCTGGCACTATAGGTGACTTTTAGTGGATATTTTGACTTATTCAACAAGGAGATGTCTTCAACAACTTTACAACTTAATCTTTAATGATCTCCAAGTCTTCAAGATACCTAAATCTGCAAACACACAAGAAAAGAAGCAGAAATGTTGGATGTTAAGGCATGGGGGTTTTCCTTGGTCAAACCCCTTTTTAGGTAATTAAACCAAAATGAAGAGACAATGTGATGAAGCATGAAATAATGGATTTAGAGACTTTCCATGATGATAGATCTCAATTTTCTGCAACAATAGATGAAGAATCTTCCCTTAAATGTCTCAAAAAGCTATCTTGATGGCTTGAAATGTAAAAACCCTAGCTTTCTTGACTTGAGAACGTGATGAATGATGGATGAATAATTAATTGATTGTGAATTAGGGTTTAGAAGCTTTCTTTTACAAACAATCCACCTAATTTTCTTGTTAATTTGATCCCCAAGGCCGACATGGAGAAAAATTAAACTTAAAACCTATTTTTTCTCGCTCAATCCTCAAAAACAACCCAAATGGGACTAATTCACCCCTAATGGTGAATGGGTGCCACAGGGGCTCTTTTTCTAGTTGGAATTTCTAGGAAGTAAAGAAATTGGGCTGCTATGTTCTAGTCGGGTATTTAATCAAATTATGCCTTGAGATGCACAATATGGGGTCATAGGGGCCTATTAATGATGATGTAAAGGGTGGATAAGGCCAAGGACATGAAGTTAAATGTAAAAGTGTGATTAAATACACTTTAAAACATCAAAATGAGGTACACACAGCCTAGAAAGGCACAACATCTAATGTCACTATGTAAAATGTTGAAGTGATCAACCCAAGATCTTCAATTTGCAACACCAAATAACCTCCACAAGAGATAGAGAGAAGCAACAATGGAAGATGCTATTCCACCAAACAAGGATTGCAATATGATTTAATGATCAGTGTGTTATGCAATACAATGCTATGCTAGATGCAATGCAATAATGCTAGATATGCCTTGCTTAGAAAGGGAAGGATGAGAGATAAGATAAGACAAGATCATGATAAGTGTCTTAATCCTGTCCCATGATACAACTAACTCATAACTACCTAGGAAAGTGTAAAGTCCAGCTAAGACAACTAATATCTTAAGTAAATTTAACATGTGAATTAAGTCCCCTAAGTCCCTAGTAAAGGAATAAACTAGGTGCAAGACTTATTCACATCAACACCCCTCCTGAAGTGCAACTTACGGAGGAAAAAACCAATGCAAACATGCAAAAGATGGGTCTCGACAACAAGGCCTAATGAGGTACCCATGTACAAAACAAAAAATCTCTCACAAATGGAGAAAAGGAGAAAAACCCAGTGGGAGAAAACTCCTCTCCAAAAGAGAGAAATGCAAGAACATAAAAAATAATGTCCCAAGGAACATGAAGAACATCATTGAAGCAAGAAGAAGCTATAAACAAGTGTCGAAAGATGATTGCTATAGTGTTGAAACTGAAGAACCTCCTCTGGAAATAGGATGAGTAGGATCAAGAAGACAACAATTTGCACGAGTACCCCCAATGAAACTACTCGAACAATGATCAAATGGAAAACAAAGGAAATAACATTTGTCAATCAAAAATACAGATGACACATGAATCTTTACGAGTGACCACAATGACACTACTCAACCAATGCAAGTTGAAAATACAAGTGCCAATGGTCTGAAGAATACTGATCAACTGAGGATGGGGATGGGAGGTTGCCTCCACAAAATAGGAATGCAAGAGTGTCTATATGGTAAATGCTCCATCTCACTGAAATGCATGGATAACCAACTGCTGTATCTGCCTAGTACATAGGAACAAATACTGGATACATAGTTCACTTCAAAGCAAAACCAAGGAAGCATTAGCACGAACAGTATAATACCCCCCATAATGCTTACTTGAGAGAGGTCTGATAGATTCAATGAGACTTTGTGTATCACCATGTAGTGTATGGAGAAGAGACAACATTTGAAAGTGCACAAGAAAGTACTTGCAACTGAAAAGAGAGGTGTGCAAAACAAATCACACATACATGAGGCAAGAATCACTTGGATCCTCTATTGTCTTGGAGGGATACTCACTTGACAAAGGTGTGATGGAAATAAAAAGGCACTACACAACCCCCCCATGGCACTTTATAATATAGTGCGAGTACAAAATATGGCACAACCTTATGTGCAAAATCTCCAAAATACATATACAATAGTGTGACACTTTATCTCAGTGTGTTTATATATAAGAATCTACTTAAAAATGATGCTCAAAATGCCAAAAAAGGAAAAAAATATTAGAAAAAAATATAAAGCAGTCCAAGTGAAGCCATCCCATGTGAACAAAAAGTTTCCAAGTGCCAACATATCCAAGTAATTAACCAGAGTGTTAAAACACAAAAAAATGAATTAATTATAC
Organism: Sequoia sempervirens; assembly: GCA_007258455.2. NCBI lineage: Eukaryota > Viridiplantae > Streptophyta > Pinopsida > Cupressales > Cupressaceae > Sequoia > Sequoia sempervirens. Next base: position 9,763 of record VDFB02036505.1, read on the forward strand.
CTGGGGAAAAATATAGAAAAATTGCATGAGTAACTCTAAAGAGCTCAGAGAGACCTTTCCAACGCTGCAAGGATCGCGAAAAACAAAGGAACAAAGCAAAAATTATGAGCTTGGGAGTGAAAAATGAGAATTTGACTTCAATGAGCGGTAAATGCAACCAAACAACAAATTTTTTGAAAAACACCTATACCACTAAAAGTACACATTACTACCTTTCCAACGATATTTCATTTCAAAAATTTCGCCACCTAGGATGAAAGTTATGCAAAAACAAAAAAAGGCCTAGAAAATGACCTTTCCACACTAAACAGGGTCAAAAATAAATGCTAACTAGGAGCAAATATGCAACTCCCGGTCGCGCCATAGGACCCTATCGGCAAAAATAGCTAAAAAAATTTGGTTTACAACACCACCATGGGTGGTGGGCGAGCGGAGTGGAGGTGGGGCCCTAGTGACCGCGCCACCCGCGGGCCACCCCACCCCACAATTCATCGGTTGTGGCCATACAGCACCGAGAATGCACCCGCACATCCATGGCCTGCCCACATCCATGCATCATGCCTGGAAAACAATGTCAGAAGGCAGAGACATGAGACATTGACCGAATCGTAACTGACTCTTGTTGCTGTTCATTATCCACGCCAGCCAACTGTTGACTACTCTAGTTCATTGCCAGATAACTTGCGAAATATTTACATGGATTCAATAGCCTTCTTAATAACTATCTTCAAAAACTAAAAATATCTATGCCATGCAAATCAGAGTTGTTCTTAAAAACTATGAAATTCATAGAAAACGTCCCTTTCTCCCTTCTCTTTCAGAGATCTAGATGCATTCTGTGACGAGATTATCTAATTATTTTTCTGGAGGGAAGTGAAAACTGTCAACAAGTAAGATATCTCTGTGTTTCCTTTTGCTATGGCATTAAAAATCATAGAAATTCTTGATTGTTCTTCACAGAGATAGTGCGATGTCTCCTTAATAACAACTGCCTTGCATTGTTAGACAACCAAGAAATAATCCTTCATTTCGGTGATATGTTCTTAGTTTTTTACACTCTCATTGTCTTCATTCTTTTACAGCTATTGTTAGATTGGGTTCATAGCTTTTTACACTCATCAATGTCCTCATCCATGCCTTCAAAATCAGTAAAAATAGAAAACAGTATCATATTCTCGTATTCAAAATGTGTTCACATTGCCTTGTTCTACCTAAACTTAATAGCAGCAAAACAATTTTTTTTCACAAGCTGAAGGAGGCCGATAGTTATTCTCAAATCACAAGGTGAATAGCTCAGTAGGAATCTTCAATCGTCTCATTTCCCATGACATTATGGATGCTTTAGGATGATTCCAGTCATATCTTTGAGTGGTATTGTTCATGTTTTCCATGTAGAACCCAAAATAAACTAAAATTAACAAAACATTACATATTTGATAATTCAAACTGTCATAAGAGTCTACCTAGAATGAGTGTTATGTGCATATATTTTCTCTTTTTTAAAAATTTACAACGAAAGGCTTCTCAAAATTGCCCCCAAAACATAAAGGGCCTCATGATTTTGAAGTATTTGGTATTTCCCAAGGAGATTATGAAGGATACAATACAATCCCAAGGATTCCATCTTGAGAACAGGGTCAGATTTGTAGTGTTTTCAGAGGCATATGGTAATATATACTTTTCCTTTAAACATAGGAATAAATAAGGATGGATTTCATATTAACATCTATATTATATGTTTAGAAGGTATTCCTCAGGAAACATTATATTTTTCAATAAGTATGAAAAAAATTGATCTATGGGACAACTTCATCAGTGCATCTTTATATTTTTATAGATTAATGTGGGAGTCTATTGGGTTCCCCACACAATAAAGTACTATAGCAGACTGATTTCATACAAATCTTGACATAATGACCAACAACTATCCAACTAAAACATAGCCACTCACAAGAAATATGAAGTTAGAAGAAAATAACTACATCTAGAGTTTATAGAAAAAACACAAATAGAATTATGTCTCGGAAGTAAGAAATAAATTAGGATTCATTCTACCATTTATAGTGTATACTTTTGTGGTATTCCTCAAGAAACACCAAATCTTTGTAAAAAGTCTAAAAAATTTGATATACGAGACAACTCCATTGGTGCATAGATTACTGAGGAAGTCTAGATTGAGGCCCTCACTCATGAAAGTATTATAATAGACTGATTACATACAAAAACTACAATGACGACCATCAACTTCCCAACTAAAACATAGCCATTCACAAGCCATGCTAAGATAAAAGAAAAGAACAACACCTAGAGTGATGTGGACAAAGCATAAAAAATTGACAACCACTGAGATAACAAGAAAGTGAGAAGTAGAAACTCAGAAAAATTGAGAGGGATTAGTGATTCACCAGCCCCAACTCCACTAGCGGAATCCACAACTTCTATTTGAGAACCAAAATCCTTCACATTTGCCACCACCTTGCCTTTAGATAACTTATCTTGCTCTAGATGGAAAAAAAATACACTATGACTAATTTTTGCTTTCTTGGAAGGTAGTGTAAAAGAACTATAGCTTGCATTTTTACATGCCATAAAGCTTGAGACTTACACTTCATCTAGCATTACATAACATTTTTACATTTCATTTGGTCAAGATTGGTAAAGGTTGACATTCATCCAGCACATAAATGCCTACCTACTCAAATCATTTATCTCACACAAGCTTCCCCCTTAAACTTGCAACCTCTAGGTTTCATTCTCATCTAATTGCTTTTGCTTCTAAGCTACATCCTTGCCTACCTCCCTTGTCTCCTAGCTTCACCTTAGTAAACTCTTGCTCCTCTTACCGAATTCTCCTTAAGAGCCTACTATAACTTTACTTTAGTTTAACCTTTCTACATTACTGGCATGAAAATAAACTAGACTAGATCCACAACAAACCTATGTGAGAAACAATGCATGTAAGAATGAATTATACAATTTTTCTAAGTTAATGGTTTTGGTATGGATCCTAGTTTTTATGTCATTTAAAACATAAATGATAAATATTATAAATATTCATTGTTCAACCATCAAGTTCAATATTAAAATAATAATATTAAGTTCAACAATCAATTTTCAGCATCATATGGATTTTCTAAATTATCATCATCATCATCATGGACATTAAAAATGATATAGGAACATTTGAAGAACCAAAAGTAGTGTCATTGACACTTGCACTAAAAGTGTGTTTGCATTCAGACTCTTCAAGTGCAACATAGTTTGCCTCATTGTCCATGGACGTGTTAGCATAGATGCAACATTTATACGAAAAGTATTCAAAGCTACTTCACAAGGTAGAAGATCAATGGTACACAAAGTTAAATGGGAACATTCTTTATTACATGACTTGCCAAACTTGTACAATTGCAACACAAAATTCTAACTCTAAAACTTTAATGAAAATATCAACAACATAAGTTTAACATAAACTCTCCTCTCATTTTATGTGCTTAAACTTATTTTTAGTTTCTCTAAAAGAAGCTTTTAAGAAATAATACTAATAAAACAATCCTTTAAAATAATTTTTAAAGCATCTCTAATCCCAATCCTCTACAAAGAGGAAACAAAAACAAATTTTTTTTGTAAAATTGGCTCATTTTTACTTTAAATAATATCTGCTTTTTATCTTAACATAGACCAATTAGAATAAGATGATACCCTGATTGGTTGTTTTTTGCTTTAAAATAACAATATTCACTTAAATGAATTAAATTTATCTCTTTTGCAATTTTACCCACTATCACCATTATGGTTGTGCTTTTAGGGGGACATTTCCACCTTAAAAATGCAACTTAACTTTAAAATCCTCTTGCAAGTGAAGATATTGTGCCTCTTTTACAAGATAACTGGCAAGAGCTTATGGTTGCACATCTGTAGCCATAGAATATCTTCACTAGTTGATGTTAATTAATAGAATAACTTTTCTTGCACTGCACATATTAATATTAAATAATAGTTTTTTCTTAAATTAAACTTAACTTTTTACTTAAAATAAATTATTATATATTTGACAATTAACTACATATTATAAATTAAAATCTATTTTCTATATACTTTAAGTTATATTATATTTTATTTATGTTGAAAATTTATATTTATATTTTAATTATATTTTATAGTATATATTAAATATATTGAACAATTTTATATATATAAAATTAAATTTAAAATTCAACAATTAACTACATATTCTAAATTAAACTCTATATTTTTTATTTATTTTTCTATATACTTTGAATTATATTATATTTTATTTCTATCAAATTTTTTATTTATTTTGAAAATTTATATTTTAACTCTCATTTTGAATTAAATATAATGAACAAGTTAACTTTAATTAATATATATTTTTTAAACTATATATAAAATATACTTTTTCACAAATAATTTTGTTATTATATTTAAAATTGAATATTTAACTTCACATTTTAAATTATATATTATATTTTTTATATTTAAAATTGGAGAACCGGTAATCGGTAGGAATAACGCAGAGGTCTGCAAAAACTAAATGTGGTTGATCAAAGAGACCCGACGGTGGAGTTTCTTTCGATAAATGCCGATGCAGACCCCAGAGAATGGACGTCGAACCAGAACTAGCCGATGGAGATGATTTTAATACCACCGGTTACCATTCAAATGAATGCCAATGAATCTTCCAAATTCTTTCAATATGCCGACCAATGTAAAGGGATGCTAAACGGGAGAAGGAGCTCGGCCGGAGAATAAAGCTTCCGCCACAACTTGGGCTCGGGCAAGGAAAGCCAGCAAGAAAAACCGGCCACAAGGACGCCAAAACTGTGACAAGGCCGGTACGATCTGATAGCCAAAGGTGCCGATTGGACCTTTGACAATGGAGTACGCCGATCAGATCCAGTAAAACAATAAATACTTCCGTTCCAACCAATGAACGCCGATGAAAAAGAGACAGCCGGACTGCGCTTCAAAGAGCCGACGGGATAGTCTGCCGATTTGATTGATGGATCGTACCCCAGGCGATTGGGCAAGCCAAGCCACAGACCGAGGCTTTGAGCGGTTGGCAGTGATAGCCGATAATGTTGGATCTCAGTAGGAATCCGGCGGAGAAGGTGATGCGGCCCGACAGTGGAGTACATATCACACAGCAAATGAATGCAATACTTGGGTGGCAAAAACTTTTTGGCGCCGGCGGGAGAGAGCCAAAAGCCGGCAATTGGGTGTGTGACTGGCGAGATCCTTGCAGACGGCAGGAGCAAAAAATTAAGGCCTGGCAAATAATAACTTCCGCGTACTGAGCTCGACAAGGGCATAAAAAAAATGTTAGCCAGATGACAGGGACGTGGGCTGACAGCGGATGAAATGCCCTCTCAAAAGAGACTGCAGGTATACGGAGAATAATTGACAGCCACGGTCGCAGAAAATAAATGCGGGCAAAAAAATTTTATATGCCCCAATGAATATTTGAAACCCGCAAACGTCTATCCAGCCCCAGGAATGTGAAGGATTTGAAAGGGGAGAAAAACAGACAGCCAAATATAATGCAGACATGAAACATTATATTAATCAAATATAAATATTACAACGACTGAGCTTCAGCTCATACATTGACACAGCCACCATTACAGGAACCCTTCTTACAACTCATACCCATACAGGTTACAGCTCTGCAGAGCTGGACTCATCTGAGAGTGAGTTTAATAATATAGACTTTACCAATATATAGACTTACAAATGGCATAGAGCTAACAACTATTAGCTAATAGTCAACAGAGTAGTTGGAGAAGAGAAGAACAAATCAGATCGTCATCTATAATGCGGGGATATGGAGGATGATACGGAGAAGACATGAAAAGATTAGTTGGCTGAACAATCAATGATGTAGTTGAGATTAGATATTCCAACACTCCCCCTTAATCTCAACTACGAGTTCCAATTACTCGCTTTTTCTTTTCCATTGATGCTTCAGCATCTGCATTCTTCAAATCATATGGATCGAACATAGAAAATCTCAATTCCTTGTTGAGATGCTTTAACCACAAGCTCTGGCCTTTTTCTTACCAGTCCATTGTAGGTTCAGGTGTGATACATTCACTTTTCTCAACACCTCCCTTTGAGCTACATTGTTGGTGCTCGGGGATCCTAACATCAATTGGCTTTACTAGCCACATATATTTCTTACACCAACACATAATGCTACTGCATTCAACCATATTATTTCTTCACCAATTTTCAGCTTCATTTGTCCATCCTCTTTTGATCTTCTGATCTCCTTTATCAGCATATGTTATTTTACCTTCCAATCTCCTCCTTTCTTACTGTTTCGACAGCTTCTGCCTTCTCGACGTCTCGGCAGAAATACTGACACAAAATATGACTGCGGTCTTTGCAAGTAATCTCCAAAATCAGCAGCGACGTCCTTTCTCCAACCTTCAATGGATTTGCTCAGTCAGTAGCTTTCTTATTCTTCACACAGCAGCTAAAATCTTCTTTTAACAGATCTGCAGATCTAAATGAACAGAAAATTTCTTTCTTCATAACAGCCTCTCAAGACTGGGTCTTCAACACAACTAATAGATTCTTCTGAATCTCCTTCAATAACTCTCACAGCTGCAAGTCCTTTTAGATAGCATCACCCTTCTCATTCAAATAGGCGACCACTTTTTCTTCTAGCGTCACACTTCATTCTTCAAGCGCTCAAATCTCTAGCCATTTCCCAAAAACGTAGTATGCGCCTCTTTGCTTTGGCAACAATTTACTCTTTACACGATTCCTTCTTTGACAGCGCTTTGATCTCCTTTCAAGCAACGAACTCTTTCTAACAATTTTTTTCATCTTCAAATCTTCAACAGCTACGGCTACAGCTTCTTTCAGACGGCTTTATCCTTGTCTGGCGGTTGCAGGCTTTGTGCCCTCTTTTTATTTTGGCATCTTCCTTGCGTCTGAGCTTTGACTTTGTTGGCGGTTCTTTCTTCATTAAACAACAACCAGATGTCTTTGCTTCTTTACAGACTCTACAACATGCAGCGATCCTCCTTTCTTTAAACAGTCTGTTCTCCTTTCCTACATGGTGAGAGTAGCCGGCAGCTTTTTATTGTCCTTTTCACCAGGGATTCCTCCAGACCTTGGGCACAAGAGATTTAAACTCTGTGGCTAGTAATCTCCTTTAGTGGCGATCTGCAGGTCTTCAACTGCGCTTCTCCTCAGATCTGGCTCTCTCTCCATGATCTGGCTATACTCTTTCTCTTGTAGCAGTTCGACATGTCTTCAAACACAAACTGCAACATCGCTGTAGCTCTCCCTCAATCGTGCCAGATGAACCTGGCTCTGATACCAAATGAAGGATTTGAAAGGGGAGAAAAACAGACAGCCAAATATAATGCAGACATGAAACATTATATTAATCAAATATAAATATTACAAGAAGTGAGCTTCAGCTCATACATTGACACAGCCACTATTACAGGAACCCTTCTTACAACTCATACCCATACAGGTTACAACTCTGCAGAGCTGGACTCACCTGAGAGTGAGTTTAACAATATAGACTCTACCAATATATAGACTTACGAATGGCATAGAGCTAACAACTATTAGCTAATAGTCAACAAGAGTAGTTGGAGAAGATAAGAGCAAATCAGATCGTCATCTTTAATGCGGGGATATGGAGGATCATACAGAGAAAACATGAAAAGACTAGTTGGCTGAACAATCAATGAGGTAGTTGAGATTAGATATTCCAACAAAATGCACCCGGGGCATGGATGCATCATGCATGGATAGCGCTGCATCGTTTTCAGGGCGGAGTTGTACACTGAGTTTGACCGTGGTGGCAGATACCGTGCTTTTACACGGACACATTTGGTTATATGCTTTTTTAAACATTTTTTAACATGGCAACATTTTGTTATTTTTTTTTAAACCATTTTTTTAATACGTTATAAGACTTTTGATTTTTTAAAAGGAGTCTAGTTAAATTATTGTTATATTTATTTTAAATTATTTATTTCATATATTTATTTTATTTATTTTTAATATGAAATTTAAAATATAAAATTTTAAAATAAATTTAACATATTTATTTTACATATTTACTTTTTATTTATTTAAAATATGAAATAAAAATCAATTGATATGTAAAACTTTTTTTTAGTGTAAATTATAAACTGTAAAACATAATATATAATATAAAGCATTAAGTTAAATGTTGAATTTTAAATCTAATAACAAAACTATTCTTTAAATGTTAAACAGTATAATATATATATAATTTTAAAAAAATATAGCAATTAAATGTAAAGTAGATAGTAATGAAAATAATAATTAAAAATAAATAAATAAATAATAAGCTTATTAAGTTAATATACATTTAAATAAATATTATTACAAAATTGTAATATTAATTAAATATCAACCTAAAAAATATAATTATTATATTAAAACAATATTAACATTATTAATCTATACAAATTTTAATTATATTATATTTTATTTGTGTTTATATTGTACTTTAATTGTATTGGAAAAAATAGTATTAATTACTAGACATTATTAATGTTTAAAATAATAAAATATAAAAATATAAACTTCCACCATAAAAAAAAACTAATATAAATAAAATATAATATAATTCAAAGAATATAAAAAATAGAATTTAAATTAAAATATCGAGTTTAATTTAGAATATGTAGAATTCTAATAACACAACTATTCTCTCAATATATAGTAGTATATTTTATATATGATTTACAAAATAAGACATTAATTAAAATTAAATTGTTCAATATATTTAATATATTAACACCTGACAATAATATATTTCTAATATAATAATGTCTAACAATTGTTAAAAAATATATATTAATTAAGATTAAATTGTTCAATATATTTGTAATATAGATTTAATTAAATTCAATTTTTAAAAAACATTAATAATGTCTAGTAATTAATTATATAATTTTGACTATTTTTTCAAATATAATTAAAATACAAATATAAACATAAATAAAATATAGTATAATTAAAATTTGTATAGATTAATAATGTTAGTATTGTTTTAATATAATAATTATATTTTTTAGGTTGATATTTAATTAATATTACAATCTTGTAATACTTTTTTATTTAAATATATATTAACTTAATAAGTTTATTATTTATTTATTTATTTTTAATTATTATTTTCATTACTATCTATTTTGCATTTAATTGATTTATTATTTTTTAAATTATATAAAAAATATATTTTTTAACATTCAAAGAATAGTTTTGTAATTAGATTTAAAATTCAACATTTGGGTAAGTGCACCAAGATGGTCGCACTTTTGTGGCCACAAAAGTGCAAAATGAGACAAAACGCGTTCGCGTTATAACGAGTTCGCGTTATAACGTGTTCGCGTTATAACACGAACGCGTTTTGTCTTTTTAAAAGCAAAAAAAAAAGGAACATTCTTCATTTCTGTTTTTTCTAATTTCCATTTCTGCCCGCGGCCAAAAACCCTGCACTACGCGCTCGCGTTGTTGAGGAGGTGACTTCTTGACACTTGATCAACTTGAGTTCAATTTTCTTCACAAATATGGCACCCCGACGACGAAGAGATGCAAGAGGTAAGTTTTGTTTGGTATTTCTAATGAATTTTTTTGTTTTAAATTGATTTTGTTTGTTTTAGTTTAGAAATGAATGATTTTTTTTTTAATTTGTAGGAAATCCTCAACAAGAGGAGGAAAATCCTCAACCAAATCAACCTCAACAAAATCAACCTCAACAACAAAATCAACTTGCCCCACCATTCTCTCAATACCCTCCTGGCACTCAAGAAAATTTGAGGAGTGAAATTGAAAACAACAAAAAAGAAGTTGAAGATCTTATTAGTAGGTTGAGTGATCAAAATTCTTCAACCACAGAAAGGATACATCTAGCAGATTCATTGAAATATTTGTTAAAAAATGTGGATGCAATTACCCAACAAATATCCGGATGGCAAAATAGGAGGCAAACATCAAGGGCATATTATGCAGATAAATTATCATATAAACAAGTTAAAGATTTAAAGATTACTAAAGGCGATTTGTGCTCTCTATTCACTGACCCTAGAACAAATCAAAATCTCACCCTCAATGCAAAGAGGTTTCCTATCCATTGGTGCCACGTAGAGATTAGGAACGTTTTTATGAGATGGTATATGGTCTTTGATTACCCAGTGCAATAGCTGTGTGAAGTCCCCAATATTTTCTTAGAAAATTATCTTTGTGAGTTTGTATTGAACCAAATCCCAAATTATTTTGATATGAAGGAGTTTGAGAGGTGGGGGTGACTACAGATAACTGGTGCACTGTAGGATCTACACGGCAGAGCGACCTCTCAGCTAGGCACCCGGTGGATGCGGTAGTTGCAAGGAAGTCTTGATGTAGAGACTTTGCAGCGATCACATCCTTGACTCAGTGTCATCCACCACTAACCCATTGCGGCAATCGAGTCTTCGGTGGTGGCCTTGAGGCCCATGTGTGCCGATCTTACGGAGCCACTTGTTGATGACCTGGCCCTCGGGAGGGTGCTACACAGATCCATATACTTCTCGGGCACGATCCGTATGCATCACGGGGGATGGAAGTGACGTGCATGATGCATATGGTATTGACAAGGTAAAATTGAACATGTTCATTGAATTTAGTTTATTAAATTTTAATTGTCAAATGCAAGATTAATTTAGTTTTTTATTATTTTAATAAAATTGTAGGGTCCACGATGTTGACCACAGGTACCTGATCAATCTACTTATTTATCACGGTACACCTATCGGTGGGGTATGTAAAGTTAGTAAACAATTATAAATTGATTACATATGTTAATAGCATTTTTTTCACAATGGTATTTTTAATATGTGATTTTGGATGTTGAGCGGTGTTGTTGGAGGTTTCAAAGGAAACACCTCACGAGTGCAAGTAGATTTGATCAAACTTTCGAGGGTAATATAGAATAAATAGAACTTAAAGTTAATGAATTCTAAGTTTAATCTAAATTTGTGTATATATAGTCATAAGAGTATATGGGTTCACTAGGTTATTATTTGAAATCTTTTAAGAATGGTCCTACCATGATTGTTTGTTAGAATTCCTACACTAGCAAGCTATATATAATAAAAATTTAACATGGGTGACAAAGGTAGAGCTACATTCTCTCATCCTATATAATTTTTGTGATGTCAGCGTAACAAGAATAAAGGCGATGGATGTCCATATGATGTCAATGTAACCAAAATAAATTTCTATCCTCGACCGACCCTATCTATCAGCCAAGACTCCTTCAATATCTCGTAGACGCTTGGAGATGCTTAAGACTAGGTCAAAATACCTATATTCTCTTCATTTGTTGCATAGCTCATCAAGTTTCCCTATATGTTCTCTAACTAATCATGATTGCATGGAAAGAAGTTATAATTACTCATTAAACTCTCAAATATTGGAGCCTCCTCAAACTTTCCCATAGGGCGTGGAAAATGCTTAGAAATGATTAAATTCCCTAATAGGGTGTGGGAGATCTTTTAGGAAAACATTTGACACTAATTTGATCCATTGAATTCTTCTTCATTCTTATATATTCCTCAAATATACCTTGCAATACCCCTATCATGCCTAAATCTACTACATTCATGTCCTTGTTAGCTAGCATGTAGGTGATATAGTATGGTCCATGAATTTTTATGTCTTCTTTTTTCATTTTTCTATATAGTCCTCTTTTATCTCACTACTTCGTCCTCACATAAAAGAAAGAAAAACATTACTTCTTTTTTTCTCATCCTAAGGCCCCTAAGGTTTTAAACCCCTTAGATTCAAGGATTCAAAACACATCAACCATGTGGTACAAATGAATAAATCCCAAAGACAATCTGTAGCAATGAAAGGGTTTGGAAAGGTAGAGAGAGCTACACTGGTGACTCAGGAGAAACTTCAGCTTTCAAAAACAAAGCCAATTAGGCTAGCAGACATGTGGATCGGGACAACATTTGGTGGAAGAGGAAGAAAGATGACTAGAACTCTCGAGGCCCACCATACTGGATTTTGATATTCAACCATGAGAGCAGAAGAGATAGCTAATATCATGTATCAAAACATTAAGCGTACCCATTCTTTATTAATGGATAAGGAGATGATTACTTTTCTTCATTTTTCATTTGCATAACCATATCATGGCGTTCGAGGTCTGAGGGCCAAGGATGTCGGTTTATGTGGAGGTAATGGATGTGGTCCAAACTTTAGGAGGGGCAAGAAGGTCAATGTATGATCTTGATGAATGATAAGAAGGGGTTGGTGGAACAAACCGAGGGGCACCTAGTCTTAGTAGGGACTACCAGGTTAGATTGGTGAAGCAAAGCACCAGGAGGTCTTACAAGGAAAGGCCGGCGAGGTACATACAAGGAAAGGCTCCTACCTGCCTGCTCCTCTTCCTCTATTTGAACCTCCTTGAGGTCCTCTACCCCAGTTATGTCCACCTCTTGTACATGTTTCACCTCCATGCTCTATGAGTTTTGACTCTCCTTGGTTTCTTTGGTCATTGCCTCTACCTTGGTAGGCACCATGCTGTCCTCTTTGATCTCTTCCTTTGCCTTTGCCCTTGGAAGTCTGATCTTGCTTCCTCTTACTCCTCTCTTCAATCTTTAATGCCAATTGATAACATTGGTGCACTGTTTTGGGGCTTAAGAGAACCATCTCCTCTTGAATGTTCCACTTGAAACCATTGAGATACCACCCCTTACCTTGATACTTTCATACCACGTGACATTGGACCTCATGCAAAGTCTTTGAAACTCCGGTGCGACTCATCTCCTGATCTCTTTACCTCAAACTCTGTCTCCTCTTATGCAACTGAATTTCATAGTCTTTAGGTAGGTATGCTTCTTTCACCTTGGCAACCATTCCCTTCCAAGTAGAGATAGGTTGCTTTCCTTCCTTCTCCCTCTCTATCTAAATGAATTTCCACCAAGTTAAGGTAGAACCTCTTAGTCTTGATTTAGCCCCCTTTACCTTTTGTGCTTCAGTGACTCCATCACACTCAAAATGGTTTTCCATTCCCTCTATCCAATCCATAACTAAATCAGCCTCCATCTTTCCACTAAACAATGGTACTTCTTCAAGTGTTTTTCCACTCAAAGCCTTCAATGCTTTCAAGAAGGGATCCTCCTTCAATATAGGGTCAGGTTCAGGGATTCTATCCTCCTTTGCAACCTCTTCTTCTTTTGCTATTCTTCCATCAAACTTCATAACATTCAGTGCTTGCTCAAGTTGGTCTAACTTTTCTCTCAATACCCTATTGTCTTCGTCTATTTCTTCAACCCTCTTAGCCAACTTCATTTGTCACCATGATGCTAGAACGCCACTAAGACTCTTTCTCACGACATACAAGATCAATCCCATCCTTTTGCGCTTTGCTCTAATACCAATCGATAGGGAGGGGTTGGAGGAATCAATCACTGATTCCTGCTCTAGGCCTTCCTTGTAAGACCTCCTTAGTGCTTTGCTTCACCAATCTAACCTATAGGTCCCTACTCATGACTAGGTGCCCCTGGTTTTTCTTACCAACCCCTCTTCTATCACAAACTTCAACCACCAAGTCCACCTTGGTTCATTGCCACAACTCTTCCTTAGC
>VDFB02036506.1:0-118816 GCA_007258455.2 Sequoia sempervirens
GTTGATATGGAGAGAGGGATGGAGAGACAGAGAGAGAGGGAGAGAGAGAGGGAGAGAGGGGGAGAGAGGGAGAGGGAGAGACCTGAGAGAGAGGGAGAGAGAGAGTTGAGAGGAAGAGTGTTTTCCTGTGTTGGGACGAGCTTTAGAATAAGAAGTGATACAACCATCAAACAAAACCATTACAACTCAATTCCACATTCATGCCATTAAAACCTTTAAGTTTAATAACATGTCATTAGATCATTCATGTAAAAGACCATAAAATCATCATGAATAAGAATCACTATCTTCCAATATAAACAAGAACATTATGAAACTTTCAAACAAAATCCTTAGAAGACATCAAGATACATGCTAATTAGATTGTTCATGTGAAATCTATACAATGATTATGATCAACAAATAAGTCATCAGTCAACCATGATGCAAGAATAAACACTATATACATTAACAAACACTAAATTAATAGATTATTTAATATTTATTACTAAATTTTTGTCTCATCATTATACTATTAAACATTCATAAATTCAGTACTAAAAATATCCATCCAACCAAATTCTTTACAAAATATCCATCCAACAAAATTCTTTATAAAATATCCATCCAAGATCAATTTTTTTATAAATATAAGATCATTGTCTTAATAAAGTTTTGCGGCTCTTAGTTGCATCTATTCATTTCTTTGTATTTTCCTCTTTAAATTGGGACTTTCTCCTTTCCTCTAGCCATCGCTGATGCTCATCTAAGTCCACTTCCATGGACTTACACGCATCAACAACAGTTTGCATTTTTGATGCAAAATGCCTCAATAATGGGTGAACACATTCTTCGTTTTGAATAGTGTTAACTTGATTCTGAATGGTTCTAACATTCACATCGGCTTTTTCTCGAAAGTGAGCACCATCAGGTGTAGGTGGTGGAGGTGGGGGGTTTTGAGGTGGAGTGGTTGGAGTTGGAGGGCGTGGATCCATGATTTAGATATAAGTGAACTTGCATTAAATTTTTAATTGAAAAATGCAAGATACATGTTTAAAATCCCCTTAAACCATTCAATATAAATGACTTAATTGAATACAAATGAGAAAATGTGTAAATCTCATTTATGTCTAAGGCGTGTAAATGGAAAGCAAATAATTGTTAAAGTGATGTGAAATCTCATTGAAAAATACATTAAATTTTTACCTCGCTGCAATGAGGAAGTGTTAAGCTCCAAATTGATTCAACAAAGGTTGAAGTGTTAAGCTCCAAATTGATTCAACAAAGGTGGAAGTGTTAAACTCCAAATTTCCAATACTAAGTGAATCTGTATACATAGTAATGGTTAAACAAAACTTGTCCCTGCAGCCATAGGGAAATGGGAAAAGTTAATGGGTAATAATCGATGGGCTGTGCGAGAGGCTATCATTTGTATATGATTCATTATAATAGCCTCTTGCATAGCACATCGATTATTACCTATTCACTTCGTCCATTTCCCTATGGTTGCAGGGACAAGTTTTGTCTGGTCAATACTAACAATGGATCTAGATTCACCAAGAATTGGAAATTTAGAGAACTTCCAACAATGATCCTTTCTATTTTGAGAGCTGAGGAGAGTCAAAACAATTACAAAATTAATAAAAAACAAATTTTTTAGCAAAGAAATACTAATTTAAAAATAAGAAACAAAGCAAGAATTTACAAAACATGAAAATAAATGATAGAGAATAATGAAAAAATAGACAAGAATGTAAAATAGTTTAAAAAACTGGAGAAAGGAGGTAATTAAAGTTCTATTTTATGTTTGTTTAGTATGCTAGGTTCAATTTTATGTTTTTTTTCTAGTAATAAAAGTTTCATTTTTTTGTTTGAAGTTTTTTTTTTTCATAACTAGGGTTTCAAGTTTTTTTGTAACTTTAAATAGAAATGAAAAAAATAAAAAAATCTACAAAGAATGCAAAAAAAATATTAAATTTATCATTAATTGGAATTTGTTTTTGAAAAAATGCAAAAACAACGTACCTGGAGGTTGCTGGAGGTCTTTGCTCGACTGGTATGTCACCAAAATGAGGACTGGTTCATGAAAATGAGGACCAATTCGCGTTATAAAGTCCTCAAAGAAACAAATATTCATTTTATAAAAGTATATTATATTCCCATGTGGCTTCGATTAATTGGATAAAAAATGGATATCCGTTTATTATATCATAAATTTATTGTATATATATAATATATAATATATTATATTTAATACATTGTCTTTATTTGAAAACGAGAGAACAAAACATATATCCGTTAAAACCGGATATCCATTAAAATCAGATATATGTTATGCAACACCATATTGATTTTTCATAGGGCATCAATATCCAAAGGAGTTAATAAAGGATATCTGTTTGGAACGGATATCTGGTTTTCTAATTATAAATTTACTACATATAAATATACTATATATTATAGTATATTATATATAAAATATATTATAGTATATATTATATATAATATATACTATAATATATATTATTTATATTCTAGATATATTGTATATATATTAAATATATTATATAATATATTCAATACATCGTATCCCTTTGAAGCCTCCATCTCCCTTTCAGATATATTGTTTAGGGTTTAGGGAGAGAGGGAGAGTGGGGGAGTGGGAGAGAGTGGGAGAGAGAGTGAGAGAGAGTGGGAATCAGTGGGAGAGAAGGTGGGAGAGTGGGAGAGAGGGTGGGAGAGAATGGGAGAGAGGGTGGGTGTAACATCCCGCTATGCAACCCTGAAGGGTAAGAGCCAAAAGAGGACAAGATAATTTTTTTTTTGAAGACGTAAAGAATAACTTTCACAAAAAGCAATTTACAATACAATAAATTGACAACTTACATGGCCAAGCATGGCCGAACACAACCCAAAGGAGAGGACTAATCCACCCTCCAGAGAAAATCCAAACGGGAGCAAACATAATAGCTCTAGAAACTTTGCTTTGAAACTTCAGGCTACAAAACTTACTGCTCTGGAACTTCCAACTATGGAACTTCCTACTCTGGAACTTCTAGCTACAGAACTGCCAACTACATAGCTTCTTGCTCCGAAACTTCCAGCTACATAACTTCCTACTTCAAAACTTCTAGCTATAGAACTTCCTGCTCCAGAACTTCCAGCTACGGAACTTCTTGCTCTGGAACTTCCAGCTATGGAACTTCCTGATACGAAACTTCCAGCTTGAAACTTCCTGCTTTAGAACTTCTAGCTACGAAACTTCCTACTCTGTAACTTTACAATTGTGACACAAAACATCAAATAGAAGGCGGCGATGCTCCAAAAATTTTGCAGTAGCAACAAAAAACATTAACAAAAGGTGGCGTTGCTCAGGAACTTTTGCAACAGCAACATAAAACATTAACAAAAGGCGGTGTTGCTTCGAAACTTTAATAGACTATAGCAAGAAGGAAAATATACAACCAAAGCTTCTAATTTTGCATGAAAATAAGAAAAGAAAGCCATAAAAGAAATATCATACTACACGCGAGTCCGATACCAACACCGAAACTTGTAAGTCAAACATAATCATCACATATCTTCTCATTAAATTTATGCTTACTTTCTCTCTCTCAAGAGAGTACAATGTGCATAAAAGAATAAGTATGAATACAATAACATTTCCATGAATAAAATACATCATCTGATAAAGCACGTACAAGAGAGAACACCTCCAATTGATGCTCTAGTAACCTTTATGCCAGTCCCCAATGGCGGTGGCAACACCTCCCTACCATGTGAACTCAAATGAGGTCACCCCATCGTGCTCGGAGATAGTCACAAGGCCCTAGCAGAAAACAAGGCAAGGAAACATATGGCCAACACTCACATCAGACACTGAGCAAACATGGAATACAATGCATTGAATCCAATATCACAACATGAATATGCTCAAACAATAATATGTCGAGTACTACTCATGACTACTAAGGTATGAAGCACAAGAGTATAGACCAGATAAAATGTCATCGTGTGTGCTCAAAGGGATGGCACCACACGGAACTAGATACACCTCTCATATAGACGAGGAGACTCAATCAAACCCGTATCAACGTCCACCAGACGGATAACTCAACGCCTTACAGACGGATAGGCCTTCTCGTTTCACCAAACGAGGTATCCATAGAAAACATGAAATAATGATAAACCACTAAGACCATCATAAAAACCATTTAAAATAGCCAAGCAATATTGCTGCTAAAAAAAAGGCACATTTATCAGCTGAAATTCAACATGAAAAAGAGGCTTAAAATTACATAAAAATTCCAAGTACCCGAAATAGAATTCTAAACCTGACCTAGTTCAAATTTTGGCATTTCAAGTTGGAATCCACCTTCAATTTTTGATTTTATAACCCAAAATAAGATACTATACTAAAAAATGTCATTTAATGCATGGCTGGGCAAAAACATGGAAAATGAAAGTGCCCGGATTAAGAATCGGAAAAAGACCCAGTTCATATTTTGACATTTCTACATGGAATCCAACTTAATTTTACACTTTTAATAAGCAGTAAACAAGCAACAATGAAAAATGTCATTTTGCAAGTAGGCACAAATTTGGGCAAAAATGAAAGTGCCCAAAACTAAAATCTACCAAAGACCGAGTTGAGATCTTGGCATTTCTACATGAAATCCACCCTTAAAATTCATTTTTAGCAATGGGATAATGAGCAACAATAAAAAAACATTTTTAAACAAGTTGGGCAAAAAGAGAAATGAAATGAGAGTGCCCAAAAATTAGATTTGACAAAGACCCATTTCAAATTTACAGGAATGCACCAAAAATCTGTCATATATCAAGACTACAAAACTTCAAATGAAATCCAAAACACACATTATTCATCCCCAAGGTATTCATAAAAAGAACAGAGAAATAATTTTGCCATAAAGAAATTACAAAGCTTCCATTCTTAAGCTGAATTGCATTCAATAGCACAAGAAATTAAAGGGATTCAAAAACCACAAAAGAAATACCTCAATGTCGCCCCAAAACTAAAAAGAAAGATTGCTCTGAAGGGAAGGCGCGGCTAGGTTCCAAAATATGGAAGCCAAGAGGAAATAGCGTGTTGATTTCAACAATCTACTACCCACAAATTTCTTCTCAGAAAAACTTGCACAATCTCCCCAACTTGGTCGCCTAAATCATGGGGTTTCCTCCTCCATGCCCAAAACACAAAATTTCTTCTTCTCCCCAATAAGAATCCCCCCCCAAAAAAAATGAAGAATATATATCTATCAAAGACAAGGTTTCTTTTTTTTAAAATTTTAACTCCACTCTTCCCGACAATAAAATGAAATAAGGCATCTTATTATACAAGCTATTAAAGCTCCCAAAAACCATTAATTAAAATCACAAAATACACAATATTCTCTACTCAAATAAAAAAATAATTTAAATTCAATCGTTAAAATACACAAAGCTCCCCAAATAAGATTTAAATAAAATTATGAGGGCTCACAAGAAAGATTAATAAAATCATTTAATTTTTTTTTCCAAATGAAACAAATCATTCTTTCAAATGAACGATAAAAATCATTTAAAAACAACATATTTAAAATCTCACGAATAAATCCATTCCAAATCTCAAATCAATTAAACACAATGAAATACCATAACAAAAAGCCTCAACAAGACATACTGGTAAAGCACATATGATTGAAAGGTGCACTGGAACATATGTCTGGAAGGTGCTCTAGACATTACCATTAGGTAACTGGATAGTAAGACATCAACAAGGAAACACTGCCCTAATAGGGTACAATGGGCTAGGATAGGGAAATTTGGCCTATGACTACCTCTAGTAACCACCATCGAGGAAGGTACACTCAGACCTATGAAGCCAGGTGGAGTCGATACCTGGTACCTGTAACATACACATCGCATAGACATATATACATAGCTGAAGCACATACTACATCCTGACTATAGTTAGCTACCATATATATCAGTTACTTGCATCATCATAGATAATCATAATAACCTCTCACTAAATCAACAATATCTAACCTCATTATAATAACATTTAACAT
This sequence comes from Sequoia sempervirens, assembly GCA_007258455.2. NCBI lineage: Eukaryota > Viridiplantae > Streptophyta > Pinopsida > Cupressales > Cupressaceae > Sequoia > Sequoia sempervirens. The sequence continues at coordinate 6,054 of VDFB02036506.1, forward strand.
TTAAAATATCAAATCAAAATCAAAATACTGTCTTACGAGCCTGGGTTTAGAGAGGTGTTACATCCTCCCTCCCTAAGATTTGACTTACTCCTGGAAGTCATGTAAACTTAATATGCAACCATGTCACACATTAGTACTCAAAATATAATAATCAACATTAAACAATTGTACTTCATTCCAAAGATGAGAAACATAATATATATCATTCATCACTGAGTGAAATAGAGAGGTCATCCTTATAACATTCACGTTTCAAATAATCATCATCAATATATTGACATATGCCCTACTCATAAAATCTCAATCATGAAACAAAATAACATGGTTAATCTTGCTAACATCACATGTGCCACAATTCTCAACATAAGCATTTATTTTAACATCCACATTCATACAAGGATGAGTTAAGATACACATTAATTCCACTAAGAAAAAGGGTAAAGAAGATGCATAAGCACTCAATTCTTTCCAAAACACCATAATTTGCAACAATATTTGTTTTCCACGCACTTCCAATCTCACACATGAGAACATATTTGGCATTATTTTCAACAAAATATAACAATTTACACTTTCTAAAGCACAATAAGCCAACTTTTGAACTTTTCATATGAAACCATATCCAAGATGAAACATGCATTTATGCATACATACATACTTACATCATTGAGAATCACATCACAAGGCTACACAAGGGTCCATTTGGACACCGGTAAGCAACATACTAATCCATGATATATAAACCATGAGCCAAGAGCCAATATCCATCTCATATAATCCATATCTCACACTTAGTGGTTTGTTGGTGTTAGGCCACACACACATGGTGAGACCGTCCAAACAAGACAACAATGACCTATCTCTTGTTGAATAAGGTGGTTAGCCTTCAAGAGATAGTCATCACACATAGGTGGGTAGTGGGTCCTAGCTATGAAACAACCTCACATACCCCCATCCTCAAGGTTCCCTGCATCTACTTCCTCGTATACACTCAATCGAGTCCGACTCTCCCATTTTTGATGAGGAATCACATTACAACACAAGACCAACATTTTAAAACAACAAATAGAAAATTAGTTTAGCCATCAAAGATCATAAATAATTATCAAATAAAGATTCAATTTCAGCAATAAAGCAAGAAATGCATGCAATTTCAACACTAAATCAAATGTAACCTCAAGGGTTACATGCATCTAAGATCACAAGGTGTGGCTAAACCATCACAAACAAGATAAATAAATTTTTTTTGGTCCTCACAATCAAAGTGAAAATCATCAATAACCAAAAGAAGATTTGCAATTTTCGAAATGACACAATACATAACTATGTGGCTAAACTAGCCACCAAATGAGGAAGGAGGGAACAACATCTGACTATCACATTAGCCCCTCATGTGTGGCGGAGTGAACACACCAACCACATGGCATGAAGTGTACTCCTCGGCTACACCTCGCATCACATCATCACATGACATGGACTCGCCAAGTGGCCCATGCACTGCTTGGCTATCTGCATGGAATGTGCACCTCGGCCACATCCCACATCGCATCTTAACGAGACATGGTCATACACCAGCTAGAGAAGGCACATACTAGTCATATTGCACATGGCAGTGTGTCTGTGGCTCTGCGAAAGTAGGCACGCGCAGATCACACCCCGCATAGTGACACCTTGTGGAAAGGGCACATGTAGGTACTCGTTGAAGCCAGACATATACATGGCTAGGAAAAACCCATATGCCAACCAACCCAAACACTGTCGAGAGCAAACATGAGTGTCCCTCTACAAGTGTATGAGGCCCCATCATGCTCATCACACAAGTAGGCTACCATAACACAATCTCATAGTGCACCTTCACATGTCTAAGCACGTGGCATCATCACCAACACTATGTCCAAACATCAGTGTGGTGTGGCATCATATCTATGGCAACATGGTAGAACATGTGTTGATATGGAAAGAAATAGTGCATATATGAGTATATAAATATGGGGCTACTCGAATCTCACCTCTCATGTGGACGAGGTCGACTCACTAATGCCATCCCAACGTCCCTATGGACGGCTAGGCAATACTAACAAACCAATGCTGCTGTGCACAAAGCTATGGGGATTAGGCTAGCACATATGGATCAAGTACCCTAATCCATCATAAGGGGAAGTAGTGAGTACTTTCCTTAGGATCAGTTGAGCTAAGAACACTCTGCGCTGCAATATGCACATGCTGCACACTTCGCCCAAGGAACTTTGTGGCCGATACTACCCCATCATGGACTGAGGGATTAGAGAACCAAAAGAAGAGATTTTACGAAACTAACTTTTTATTACTCTTAATTATATATATGAATTTCAACCACACGTGGGTTGTCCCTCAATCAGGTAACAAACATACAAACACACATAATGGTATGGTTAATCCCACACCCAAAATACAACATATCCTCCATGGATGGGTACACAGTCTCACCATCCCATGGGCACACAAAGCAAGTATGGGGTATTCACAACACTCAACATGTGCACTAACACAGGATGTTCACAAAATAGGGAGTACCTTTTTCTAATTTCCTCTTACCAAAATAAAACCATTATCCACCTCTAATTATGCAAGATCAATACAACTTTCCAAGAATAGGTATTCCCAACATCCATACAATACATCATAGTGCTACATGGAGTAAATCAACAATGCCATAATATCTCTCACTCACATTAACTATTATAAGGTGGTAAATCACCTTACTACACACATATGTTAACCACATTTATTTCCCACACATAGTGCAATATCATTACAATGTTTACCCAAGACAAGGTATGCAACATTATCACTTCACATACATTTACCATTTTGCATTTTGAATCCAGGTACAATAATTTAACATCTACATGATTTCTTAATACTTAACAATAAAGTTGGGGATTATAGGCCTCACCAACAAGATGCACCTATCATGCAATTATCATTAACATGCCAATGGTTTCACTATTCCCTTTTTCTCTAAACTTTATTTAATACAGAATGGTTTCTTATTCAAATTCACACATATTCCATGATTATGAATGCAACTTGGGGACTTAGGTCCTTTACCGAAGGCTGAACTAATAAAACAAACCTTCACGAATGCATAAACATTTGCTCATAATAGACAAGCGTGCCATGGATTTCAATACACCGCACATTCAAAGATAGGCATCTTCGTTAAACCAATGGGAAGAGAGAGAGAGAGAGAGAGAGAGAGAGAGAGAGAGAGAGAGAGAGAGAGAGAGAGAGAGAGAGAGAGAGAGAGAGAGAGAGAGAGAGAGAGAGAGAGAGAGAGAGATTTACAATTTTGACATAAGCACTAATGCAAACATGGTCTCATCATCATATTTATAATCTCAATACAATATTACATCAGAAGCAACTTCAAAACTGCACAAGGTCAATCAAGCAATCATTAACACGAGGTAAAGCACAAGAAGACATGCACCTGAAACTTTTCATGGTGAAGAAAACATCAAGACTCAAGAAGAATACACACAAAAGAAACTTCTTGCCACCCTCAAGGTCAGACAGAACTTCCAACAACATAAACCAAGAAACCAAGCAAGGATAATTTAGGCAACACATGTCACTTGCAACCCACCAACAAGCTAAGGTGCAACATTCCCACCCATAACATAGAGTATAGGAAAGTAATCAATCTCAACCTTGGGAGACTCTCAACCAAGGGAATCACTCCAAACCTGTAGGGTAAGGCAAGACCTAGGAGGCATCCTTCCTCCACAACACAAGCCAGGGTTGGGAAGCTCAACCCTCTAAAATGCCATACTAAGACACTCAAAGCAAGAGGTCCTATGACTATCTTGCCACAACAAGCATTTGGAACACACACATCAAGCACACTGCAACCACATGGGCTACAACTGCTCATGAACCACTCAAGGGTCACAACCCTTTACACAATGAAAGAGCCACACATCAAGAAGGAGACTAATCAGAATACACTCCTTGGTAGGCTCGAGGGTTTAACTACCCTCACACAAAAGCATTCCTCAATAGGACATGCAAAGGGTAGGAAACAACAACACTTGTTGCCATCCACCACACACAACACACCAAGATGGTATCAACCATAACCAGGGATCCTAGTGCAGCAGCATGGGTTCTACCTCTAACTTTTCCCTTAGGGGCATCCTAAAGGAAACAAGAAACACATCAAAATAGATCATCACAAGGACGGTCTATACACCATACTAAGACATGAAAGAAAAACAATAAGACTATGAAAACAATATAACAAGCTCATGCCACACACACAAAACACAACATAACATAGAAGGCTCAAGTACACCAGAGCTCCTAGTGTGTGAACATGGGCTTTGATACTAGATGTAACATCTCGCTACGCAACCCTAAAGGTTAAGAGCCAAAAGAGGACAAGATAAATTTTTTTTTGAAGACATAAAAAATAACTTTCACAAAAAGCAGTTTACAATACAATAAATTGACAACTTACATGGAAAAGCATGGCCGAACACAACCCAAAGGAGAGGACTAATCCACCCTCCAAAGAAAATCCAAATGAGAGCAAACATAATAGCTCCAAAAACTTTTCTCTGAAACTTTAGGGTACAAGACTTCCTACTCCAGAACTTCCTGCTTCAGAACTTCCAACTACGGAACTTCCTGCTCAGGAAATTCTAGCTACAAAACTTCCAACTACGAAACTTCCTGCTCTGGAACTTCTAGCCATGAAACTTCCAGCTACAAAACTTCCTGCTCCAGAATTTCCTGCTTCAGAACTTCCAGCTACGAAACTTCCTGCTCCAGAACTTCCAACTACGAAACTTCCAGCTATGAAACTTCCTGCTTCAGAACTTCTAGCTACGGAACTTCCTGCTTCGGAACCTCTGATCCATAACTTCCTACTACTCTGGAACTTTACAGTAGTGATATAGAACAACAAACATAAGGCGGCGATGCTCCAAAACTTTTGCAACAACACAAAACATTAGCAAAAGGCGATGTTGCTTCAAAACTTTTGTAGCAACAACACAAAACATTAACAAAAGGTGGTGTTGCTTCAGAACTTTAGCAGACTATAGCAAGAAGGAAAATATACAACCAAAGCTTCTAATTTTGCATGAAAATAAGAAAAGAAAATCCCTTTCCCTCAACTGCTCCTTCATTTATGTGTTTCAATAAAGCGGGAATATTCCAATGCCAATGGGACACTAACACAAAATGCAATTTCGAGATAATTTTCTCTCTAAATTCCCACTTTAGAAGTGTCCAAAATTGATGAGAAAGTGCCAACAAAATAGTCAAATTTTGATTCCAATTTTGCCTAATATTGCGCGAGATTGATATCAATAAAAGAATTATCATAGTACACACGAGTCCGATACCAACACCGAAACTCGTAAGTCAAACATAATCATCACATATCTTCTCATTAAATTTATGATTACTTTCTCTCTCTCAAGAGAGTACAATGTGCATAAAAGAATAAGTATGAATACAATAGCATTTCCATGAATAAAATACATCTGATAAAGCACGTACAAGAGAGAACACCTCCAACTGATGCTCCAGTAACCTATATGCGAGTCCCCAATGGCGGTGGCAACGCCTCCCTACCATGTGGACTCAAACGAGGCCACCCCACCGTGCTCAGAGGTAGTCATAAGGCCCAAGCAGAAAACAAGGCAAGGAAAGATATGGCCAACACTCACATCAGACACTGAGCAAACATGAAATACAATGTATTGAAGCCAATATCACAACACAAATATGCTCAAACAATAATATGTCGGGTACTACTCATGACTACTAAGGTATGAAGCACAAGAGTATAGACCAGATGAAATGTCATCATGTGTGTTCAAAGGGATGGCACCACACGGAATTAGATACACCTCTCATACAGACGAGGAGACTCAATCAAACCCGTATCAACGCCCTCCAAACGGATAACTCAATGCCCTACAGACAGATAGGCCTTCTCGTTTAACCAAATGAGGTATCCATAGCAAACATGAAATAATGAAAAACCACTAAGATCATCATAAAAATCATTTAAAACAACCAAGCAATATTGCTGCTAAAAAAAAGGCACATTTATCAGCTGAAATTCAACATGAAAAAGAGGCTTAAAATTACATAAAAATTCCAAGTACCCGAAATAGAATTCTAAACCCAACCCAGTTTATATTTTGACATTTCCAGTTGGAATCCACCTTCATTTTTTGATTTTATAACCCAAAATGAGATGCACTAAAAAATGTCATTTAATGCATGGCTGGGCAAAAACATGGAAAATGAAAGTGCCCGGATTAAGAATCGGACAAAGACCCAGTTCATTTTTTGACGTTTCTACATGGAATCCAACTTAATTTTACACTTTTCACAGGAAGTAAGCGAGTAGCAATGAAAAAATGTCATTTTGCAAGTAGGCACAAATTTGGGCAAAAATGAAATTGCCCAGAACTAAAATCTGCCAAAGACCCAATTGAGATCTTGGAATTTCTACTTGAAATCCACCCTTAAAATTCATTTTTAGCAAGGGGCTAATGAGCAACAATAAAAAAATGTTTTTAAACAAGTTGGGCAAAAAGAGAAATAAAATGAGTGCCCAAAAATTAGATTTGACAAAGACCCATTTCAGATTTATAGGAATGCACCAAAAATCTGCCATATATCAAGACTATAGAACTTCAAATTAAATCCAAAACACACATTATTCATCCCTAAGGTATTCATAAAAAGAACAGAGAAATAATTTTTCCATAAAGAAATTACAAAGCTTCCATTCTCAAGCTGAATTGCATTCAATAGCACTAGAAATTAAAGGGATTCAAAAACCACAAAAGAAATACCTCAATGTCACCCCAAAACTGAAAAGAAAGATTGCTCTGAAGAGAAAGCGCGGTTGGGTTCCAAAATATGGAAGTCAAGAAGAAATGGCACATTGATTTCAACAATCTACTACTCACAAATTTCTTTTCAAAAAAACTTGCACAATCTCCCCAACTTGGTTGCCCAAATCATGGGGTTTCCTCCTCCATGTCCAAAATAGAAAATTTCTTCTTCTCCCCAAAAATAATCCTTTTTTTTTTATAGGAGAGAGTGGGAGAGGGTGGGAAAGGGTGAGAGAGGGTTGAAGGGAGGGTCGGAGAGCATGGGAAAGAGGGTGGAAGAGAGGGTGGGAGAGGGTGGGAGAGTGGGAGAGAGGGTCGTAGAGCATGGGAGAGGGTGGGAGAGAATGGGTGTAGGGTTTATAGAATGGGATACTATATATTATTTATTTATTATATTAAATATATTAATATAATATTAATATATATATATATTAATATATACTATATACATAATAATAAATGAATATATATTATATATTAATATAATATTAATATATATATATATATATATATATATTAGTACATAATAAATATTAATATTTAATAAATATCTATCATATGTCAAAAGAAATCATAATTCTTAAAGTTCAAATAACGAATATCTGTTTTGTGTATTAGTGGTTTACACACTTGGATGAGCAACACAATATATTAATATTAATATATAATATATATTATATATTATATTATATGTTAATATATATTATATATTATATTATATGTTAATATATATTATATATTAATATATAATATAATATATATTATGTATTAAAATATAATATATAATATATATTATATATTGATATAAGATATATATTATGTAACATATGACATTGTAGTAACACTAGAGGTGACAGATATCCGTCTATAACAGATATCTGTTATAGATGTCCATATATGTTTTGTAGGTGCGAATTGTTAAGACTTGGGGCCATGTCGGTTAGATCACATAATGGATATCCATTTTGCAAGTTATATAAAAAACAAAAAAGGGTCTGTTTTGAGTATTTCAATGGTCTCTACATTCTTTTTGTAGCGAAAATCTCATGTTTTCTGTCTACATCAGATGAAATTCAGATTTTCAAAGATTCTCTTACACTTTTTGTAGAATTCCTATCATTTGTGTGTATTTTTTTGTTTGTGCAATGGGGAGCAACAGTTGGCATAAGAGAAAAGGTAAAAGAAAACTTACAGCAGATCAAATTGAAGCATATAGAGCAAAAGATAGAAAAAGTCATAGGAAAAGAAGACAAGGTATGCAAAATATTCAAATTGAAGCTTCTTCCGAACCATTGAATGTTAATTCAAGTGAAGATGAAATAGGGATTGAAATTATTGAACATCATATTCAAATTGAAAATGAAAAAAATTAAATTGAAAATGAAAATGTGAACAACATTGAGAATGAAAATGTTGTTGAAAATATTATTCAAAATGAAATTGTTATTGAAAATGTTGAAAATGAAAATGTGGTTGAAAATGAAATTGTTTTTGACAATGAAAATGTTGTTCAAAATGAAATTGTAATTGATAATGTTGAAAATGAAAATGTGGTTGAAAATGAAAATGTTGAAAATGAACCTTATGCAACACCTAATTACAAAAGAACCCCTAAATGGTTGGTTGAAATAGATGAGAACATAATTGATAATCTTCAAGGAAAAAGGTCACAACGAATGGTTCGTTTATGGGCTACGAAATTGTTCAATGAATTCGTTTCCAATAAGACATTAACCGAACAATGCCAAATTTTTGTGCAATTACTTAAGATTTACAAAATGAGACCATTATTAAAAAAATTGAAGATTCATCTCACAAAAAAATTGGAAAAAATAGTCTTATTGTAAAAAATCTTTTTAATGCTCTAACCTCTATTGGGAAGACTAGTAAGGAAAAAGATAAAAGGGTTGCTCGAAGAGTTATCACAACCTCACTAGTAAGCCATCATTTGAAAAATGCTCATTTAATGAGACAAACTTTTATTGATTTTAACTTAAATTGTAAAGCATTGAATAGAGAACTATCAAGAAGAGGAAGACTCGATAGTGTTCTTCAAAATGATACGTGGGAGGCTTCCACATGTTGATAAAAAGCTAACCGATAATTTGTAAAGATGCAAATTGAACAATATTGGAATTTTCACTCTAGAGTATCACCAAACGTAAAAGATGTTTTAAAGTTACAAATTGGCAATAGAGATCGTACACCGCATCCTAAATTTTTTTTAGAATGTAGCCAAATAATTTGTTACAAACAATTTTGTCAAGAACATCCACATTTGCAAATCTCGCAAAGGGATTTTGAGTCTTGCAAACCATTTTATTGTGTTCCTATTAAGGTTCGTAATACATGTTGTAAATACCATGTTGAGTTTTCAATGTATCATGAATTGTTATGCCATATTCGTTCTACTATGTATACTGATGAAATGTTGTAGGAGTGTCATGCAGTGCAACTTCCCAAGTCATCCAGGGAGTTGTTAGGTTCATTTTTATGCATTAGAGATGATGGTTGGTTATTTTATAAAAAATATTGTTTAAATGAAACATGTTTGCAATGTGGTGATTTATTGAAGTTTGTAACATGCTTTCATGAGGGAAATGATCATGATTTTGGTAAAAAAATTGTTGAGGAAAACAAATATGAGATAGTGAAATACACATTGAAGAGTGGAGGTGAGGGTTCTAGATGCGAGTTGGTTGCAAGAGAGGTAAGTATAGCTGATTTTATTTTAGATTTTAAGAAAAATATTTTCTATAAGTATGCAGGCATAGCCATAGGTTGCAGTGGTTGGATCAACAATTCAGGATGTGTAAGGACTCTTTCCACATTGGAACTATTGTATCTGTAGTTGATTTTGGTAAAAATTATACATTGCAATGACAAAATGAAGTTCAATCACAATATTATAATTCTGTTCAGATTGCTATTTTTTTCCACATATCATATAGGCATGCCCTTGATAGTACAGAAGAGGATAAGAAAATAATCAGGGAGTACCATTTTTACATGAGTGATGATATATCTCATTCATTTGAGTTTGTACAACATTTTTTTGAATTTTTTTTTGAGTTCTTGTGGGAAAAAGGAATTGCAATGGGTCAACATTTGATTTGGTTAGATAACTGCATAGGGAAATTCAAGAATGCTTGCATGTTTTATTGGTTGAGCAGGATGCATATAGAGAGGGGTGTACCACATATTTGGAGTGTTTTCAAAGTTGGGCATGGAAAAGGTGAGCATGATGGTGCAGGTGCATGTGTGAAGAGAGCTTTGGTTAAGGAAAAAATGAAGATTAGAGGTGGTGCAACATTCAGTGATGCACGTTCTATTATGGACTGGTGTACTTATGCACTATCACGAGGAGGGACACTTGATTCACAAGTTAGTAGGTTCTTTTGGCTGGTTGAGGAGGGCACAGTGGGAGACATAATGAAATGTCAAACAATTAGAGATTCTTCAAAGATGCATTCAGTTTGAAGCTCAGATGCAAGTGCATGGACCATATGGACATGAGAGATGGCTTGTTTTTGTCAGAATTGTATTCAATGTGATTGGGATCAGTACGAGTCAAGTGAATGGGTAGATACATGGATTCCACAGTACCTAACCCCTTTATCTGTAGCACAATCCTCATTACAAGATGTAATGGAAAGTTCACCTGACTACGATCATCTTTTAGATCTTGTACAACTAGGACATGTCTATGCAGTTGTATCACCAGAAGGGAATGAAGAGGGATTAGACTATTGGTTGGTATGATGTGTATAGGGAAAGAAAAAGCTAACACAACTGATGACAGATAATGATGGCTTCATGTATCCTATAGGCTCAATTTTTGTTTCTTGAACTTGGTTGCATTACCATTTCACCATAGTTTAGGTTGTTTACAATAATATATATTTGTTATTCTAAGTATATTTAGATGTTGATAAAAAATTTATGATCACATAGGTTTAGTTGTTGTTTTTGAAACTTGGTTGCGAACATATATGATTAGAAAGAATGTTGTACCTGCATTTGAAGAATATGAGAAACAAAAAACCATTCTAATGTATTCGCACCTTGTTATAGCAACAACTGTTAAGTTATTGAGACATCATGCTAGACCAAAAATAAAAAACTATGGACAATTAGTAGTGCTGATCATGAAGCATTACTGGAAACTATGAAGGAAAGAGATGACCTTGTAGGGACACTTGAGTAGAAAATCATTTTTTGTATGGTACATGTATGATATTATTCATCACATTTTGATATTGTTTATCTACTAAGGTTCATTATTTAGGTTGTTTAGAATAATATAGATTGGTTATTCTAAGCATCTTTTATAGTTTGCATTACCAATTCATCATTGTTTAGGTTGTTTAGAATAATATAGATTTGTTGGTCTAAGCATCTTTTCTATTGTGACAGTATAGATATCTCATTTGAAGTATATTGCGATGTTCCTAACATGATAGATCATGGACCTACTGCGACAATAGCCAACTCTGATCATTTGGGAGAGGTATGCGACATATTAGAATAATATAGATTGGTTATTCTAAGCATCTTTTATAGTTTGCATTACCATTTCATCATCATTCAGGTTGTTTAGAATAATGTAGATTTGTTAGTCTAAGCATCTTTTCTATTGTGACAATATAGATTTCTCATTTGAAGTATATTACAATGTTCCTAGCACGATAGATCATGGAATTGCTACAACCAGCTCTGATCCTTTGGGAGAGGTATGCGAGAGATTAGAATAATATAGATTGGTTATTCTAAACATATTTTATAGTTTGCATTACCATTTCATCATCAATTAAGTCATTTAGAATAATATAGATTTTTTATTCTAAGCATCTTTTCTATTGTATATAGTTTGACTGCTACCTTAATGGTTTGTATAGGTGGTTCACTCTAGAACGTCAACATGCTACTCCTGTGGAAGAGTGTGCCAGCCGCGAGGGCAATGCGAACTCTATTTCCTTCCCCTACTGGGAAATTACTATGTATTAGGGTCATTTGTTGTATGCCCACGTGGCATTTTGTAAATCCTATATTTGATAGCAATTATTGAATGATAATATCATGCATATTGTGTACACTTTATGTGTATTCAAATGTATACTTTACAACTGATGTGTTTACTTTATCACTTATGAGTATTGCAATGTATACTTTATGACTTAGATGTTTTAAAGCGTATACTTTCTATTCATGTGTGTAGTTCATGACTTAAGTGTATTTGAGTAAATGAATCAACTTTTCACTTATTGACAAGGAACAAAACAAACCCTAAACCCCTTTGCACCTTTACATCGCATCCATCTGACCCTTTTTCTATCAACTGAAAACTCATCATCGTGGGAAAACACATTCGAGATAGAAAAAATAGAGAGAGGTTATTGTAGAGGATCCCAACATGATCCCATAGCCTTAGATGGAGAGTCTGTAGGCATCACGGTTTCTGATAAATAGAGATTCAAAGATTACTGCCTTTTAGCACTTTGGACTCTTAAGGGAAATCACCAGTCCAATGTAGCTCAGAGTGATTCGACATATTTGGGTGCAAAAGAGGACCATCCCTAGCATAAATGTACCCATTCAGACATGTTGGAATAGTCTGTTTGGTCCTATGAGTTGCAGAATGAAAGTTGTACCACTTTGCAACTTTATACTAGCATTTGACAACTTTTTCCCCAACTGAAAACTCGTCACCATGGGAAAACGCCTTCAAGATAGAAAAAATCGAGAGAGGTTATTGTAGAGGGTCTCAACATGATCCCATAGCCTCAGATAGAGAGTCTATAGGCATCATGATTTCTAAGAAATAGCCTTTCAAAGATGGTTTTCTTTTAACACTTTGGATTCTTAAGGGAAATCACTGGTCCAATATAGCTCGGAGTGATTCGGCGTATTTGGGTGCAAAAGAGGACCATACCTAGCATAAAAATACCCATACAAATGTGTTGAAACAATCCATTTGGTCCTATGAGTTGCAGAACGAAAGTTGCACCACTTTGCAACATTACACTGCTTGCATTTGACAACTTTTTCCTCAACTGAAAACTGGTCACTGCGGGAAAATGCGCCTGAGATAGAAAAAAATGAGAGAGGTTATTTTAGAAGGTCTCAACATGATCCCATAGCCATTACTCTTAAGGGAAATCACCGGTCCAATGTAGCTCAGAGTGATTCGGCATATTTGGGTGCAAAAAAGGACCATCCCTAGTGTAAACGTACCCATCCAGACATGTTGTAACAGTCTGTTTGGTCCTACGAGTTGTAGAACAAAAGTTGCACCACTTTGCAACTTTACACTACTTGCATCTGACAACTTTTTCCTCAAATGAAAACTCATCACCAAGGGAAAATGCCTTTGAGATAGCAAAAACCAAGAGAGATTATTATAGAGGGTTTCAACATGATCCCATAGCCTTAACAAAGTGTCTATAGGCATCACAATTTCTAAGAAACAACCCTTCAAAGATTTCTGCCTTTTAGCACTTTGGACTCTTAAGGGAAATCGTTGGTCCAATGTAGCTTGGAGTGATTCGCTGTATTTGGGTGAAAAAGAGGACCATACATAGCATAAAAATACCCATCCAAATGTGTTGGAATAGTTTTTTTGGTCCTATGAGTTGTAGAATGAAAGTTGCAACACTTTGCAACTTTACACTGCTTGCATTTGACAACTTTTTTCTCAACTGAAAACTTGTCACTGCGGGAAAACACCTCCGAGATAGCAAAAATTGAGAGAGGTTATTGTAGAGGGTCTTAATATGATCCCATAGCCTCAGACGAAGAGTGTGTAGGCATCATGGTTTTTGAGAAATAACCTTTCATAGATTGTTGTCTTTTAGCATTTTGGACTCTTAAGGGAAATCACCAGTCCAATGTAGCTCAAAGTGATTCAAAGTATTTGCGTGCAAAAGAGGACCATCCCTATCATAAATGTATCTATCCAGATGTGTTGGAATAGTCCATTTGGTCCTATGAGTTGCATAACAAAAGTTGCACCACTTTGCAACTTTATAGTGCTTGTCAAAATTGTAACTTATTGTCAAATGATGGAAGTTCAAGAGTCATCTTGTTGTAGTTCATTGGAAAATAGTTGGAAGTTGTTTGGTCATGGACCAATTAGGTAGGAATTAGATGTTAGAAGGGTTTGGGAGAGCAGGGGGGTCAATCGAGGTTTGGGTATGATGCCCTAGATGCGAAAAGTGTGGTTTTTGAGTGAAATTGGGAGGTTTAGGGGTGTTAGTGATTGAAATTTGTTGGGGAAAAATTTTCTAAAGGTGTATTAAGCATATGTAGACTTTTATAAACATTTTTGAGTTGTTGTTTGAGTGAGATAAGTGTGGAAATGCATACTTTCAATTAACCACCTTATAATATAGGAAAAATGAGGGTTACATGATTGAGTGACTTAGATGGTGTTTACAAGGATGATAGTTGTGGAATTTGGATGTTTATAGCTTGGTGAGATACTGTCCAAAGGAATCTTGGAGGGGCAACAATTTTAAAGAGGAGTTGTTTTGCAAATTTGGGCTAATTGGAGCCTTGTTCGGCATAATAGTTCAATTTCAGTGGGGTTGTTCCAAAACAAGCACATTAGGTTTTGAGATATGTTAAAGAGAAGGGTAATGGGTGTCTTTCACAACCTTTCATTTTGTGGGTTTGAGTTGATTTTGTGAAGATATTGATTCTTACTCAAGATGATTTTATACCTTTTACATGTTATTATGCTTCAATGAACATTAAGTGACATTGACTTTTATCTAGATGATTATATTACTTTCAAATGAACACTGTAACATGAAATGCATTTCATTAAGTTGTATCCACTTTTCATTAATTTTAACTTCTTTTGAAATAAAAATCAGCTGCACACTTCATTACACGAGTTTAAAAAACAAAATAATGTCAAATGCAAATTCATTCAACAGAGCTTGAAATCACGGGTATTCTCAAAATGAGTGTTTGATAAAAATGTATTGGTAGACATGTATGGAAAATGTGGTACAATAGAAAAGGAAATTCATTGTTTGAAAAATATCCTCAAAGAAATAGATGGATTACCAATTGTAATTCATAAGTTCTATTAAAATGTTATTTTGTTAATCTATAACATACATTATCAATCATAACTTTAAACAATTCTAAGATAATTATACATTCCATTTTGAAATTTCAAAGTAGAAAGACATGCACACGAGGAACAATGTAACGTCCGTTGTGCAAACCCCAAAAGATAACTACTATGCACACAATTTTTTTTTTTTAATTATATATTTTATTTATTTATTTTCTTTTGATAATAATAAAGCATTATATGCTATTTAATTAATTTAAAAATTCAAAAATCAATACTACTTACCTTATGAAAATTTAAAATTCTAATTCACATTATAGCATCTATTATTTTTATTTAAACTATACACTCAATCAAGAAAATTTAATTAATTAACTTTAACTACAATTACCTACA
The DNA here is from genome assembly GCA_007258455.2 of Sequoia sempervirens. Classification (NCBI taxonomy): domain Eukaryota; kingdom Viridiplantae; phylum Streptophyta; class Pinopsida; order Cupressales; family Cupressaceae; genus Sequoia; species Sequoia sempervirens. The sequence goes on from VDFB02036506.1 coordinate 21,441, forward strand.
AATAATTATATCAACTAAATAACATTAATTAATCACACATAAAATACAGATTAATTAAATAATAACTATTCACAAATAAATAAATAATCAATAACAACCAATACTGAAACAAAGACAAGGTTAAGACCACGACATTGTAAGACTCACAACGAGGTGACGGACTTGGGTGGGGACACTTCCTTATCAACTCCCTTTTCAACATCATACCCGTTGGGTTTATGGGACACGTTCAAACCTGTCAAACAAGTAGAGTTGATGTCTAGTACCTAGATCCTACATAGAAACAAACATCATGTAGCATGTAAATCTCCATTGCAGGCACATTGTGAAAGGTAATCGTGGGGTAGCAGGGCACTCACGAGCAAGTGATGCCACTCCATCCTTTTAGCAAGACTCACTAGCAAACACATAAGAATCCATAGCATCATAGAATCACAACATCACCACTTATATTATTAAAGAAAACCATAACATAACCAAATAGCATAATCACCACGTAATGTATCATCAAGCATCATAAGTAATGTCAAGTGTAGCAAACCAACCAAACTATGAATCCACACACAACCAATCTGGTGAACTAATCACCATCACAAACCAAGTACAAAATCAACACAAAAGAGTATCAACAACATGAGGGGTATTAAAAACAAATTAGATTGATTATCAATTCTTATATATCAAATTGTAGAATAATTGTGTTTGTGCATATACAAATTTGGCATATGCCTACTCAGAACAAGTTTTACAATAAGTTTTAAAAATTGTGGCATATATGCCATCTCAAGATCTATCAAACCCTAAGTGCATGTCAATCTATATCATATCCTAATCCTATGCTGGACCATCAAAATCAAGCCTCCTCGAAGAAGTTAGATGCTCTATAGTTTCCTGCACAATAACATTTCAAACCACAAATCAGATTATGTGAATGGTTGACAAGATAGACTAGTAAATAGAAACTTATATACCATCATTTATAAATTACAAATTTAACATCAAAATCAGTATACATGTACTATATTATATCAATAATGCAATTCTAGTTTACCTCAAATCTTGCTCTCTTTTCTGCAAGATGTTCTGCATATGATTGTCCCTTATGACGATTAAGAGTCCTCGTATAAAGTAATGGTCTCTCACTCATCACAATGCTGAGTCAAATAGAGGACTATAGCAGATAAAATAAAAATGACACAAATTAAAATATAATTGTTGACAAATAATCATATCTACTCCTATCTAAACGTAAATGATTTGCAATATAAAATAAACACATACCTGTTGTGATGCTATGACACTAGATGGGCTCATAGTGGATGGATCAGCAAAGATGGTTTCCTATATAAAAAATGACAAGAATGTAAATGCACATGCACATATAATTATAATGTTGACAATAAAAAAGATATATACCTATTGTGCAACTTCATCCAATGGGTCAGACTCAGTTAACAAGGCTGTATAAGAACCAGGTTGCTACATAAAAAGACAAGATTACATTAGACTATCAATATATGTAGTACATGTATTTAAACATAATATATTTCAAAGATTAATATCTAAAATAACAATTTAAATTATTTACCATGTACTAATTGTCTAAGGAAAATGAAATGACAATATGCCTAGCTTGTTGCACTTCCAAAAATTGCTCCTCTATCAACAAATATTAAAGATTCCATCACATAAACATATATTAGTACAAATATCCTTCATAAAATATGAAATAATTTACATAAAACAAACTATGAAATTTCTTTAAGATTTACTGGTCCTCCCATATCATCCCTAGCAGTTGATGTCTCTCCTACAAATACTCCACTCCATGCTTTATCAACTCCTACATCCGACATATCATGAACCTCAAAGTCAGATGTGTCTATGGGAGCCTCAGTGGACCATTAGAGAGTATCGAAACATAAATTGTTGCACGTCATGCAATGATGAGGCACACAAATATGTCCCAAAGAGGATGGTGTACTAGTGAGAGCTGATGGCTATGTACCAGTGGGAGTTGATGCAGCAGGTGCACCACCATCATGCTGGGATGTATTAGGTGCAACACCACCATGATGGGATGCACCGTCAAATGGCTGCACAACATGATGGCTCTGCCTCACCAAATGATCACTCAATGAATGTAATGCATAAATGCTAAAAGTCCTTGCATCTACAACAATCTCAGGGAAAGGTAGTGGATTTAGAGAAGCAATAGGTGTAGGAGGATGAACTAGGGTGACTCAGCGTGCTCTAGGTCTATCCTATGGCATCCCTCTACCAACACCCTAGAAATTTCGCATGTCAAAGTAATTGACATGTTTCCCTTACACAAACTCAACATAAAATTTTTAGAGAAAATACTGAGGGAAATCAAGATTGTTGTTGGGTGGTTTATTGAAAACCATCCACTAATGTCTCCAAAAATTATCTAATATTCCTCTATGGGTGCACCATTTAATTGAAAATTTTGGTTTTGCACATTAATAGGCTATCCAATTCTCTTATCTATGAATAACTGGTCTAATTGGGCTTTTTCAATATCAAGAGCCTTCACCTCATCATATGATAACCCATCAACATAAAATTGTCTTTGTTGCTCTCACCACTATGCAAATCTATTACATATGATGAGTTGCCAAAGTTTGAACATTTACAATGATTGTTTCCAAAGTGTTTTTCATATCTGATAGTTCATCGAGTGTCCCATCTATTTGACATACTTTTCTTAATTAATCTAAATTTATATGATAAACTCATGCATTATTGGCACATTTTCATTCAGAAACAATGGTTCTGGTGGAGGATTTGGAGGGTATTCATTTTTTGCAAGATTAGGGTTTTCATTTTGTGCGGGAGGGTTTTCATTTTGTTCAGGGTTAGGATTTTCATTTTGATCCATTTTTAACCTGTTAATTGATAAAAAAATTTAAAATTAACAATGGTTTTAATCTAATAAAAAATTATCAAATATACCCTATTTTTGACTAAAATTAAAAAAAAAAGCAAAATGAATATAAATTGAATAAAAATTGAAAAAATCAAACATACCTTACAAATTTGATGAATTTTTTGGTAATTTGACCTCTCCCAAATAGATATCCGAGTCACACTTTAAAAACTCACGTGCACACACTATAGAAATATAGCTCTCAGTTTTTTTTGGTCTATTTATAACGCAGGAAACAGATATTTGTTTCCTGATTTACAACCTTTTTAAATAAATGGTCGGGTATGGGACCTGACCATTGTGATTTTTTTGAAATATCTATTATTTAATATAATATATATTATATTATAATATAATACATATTATATTATATATAATATGTATATATTATAATATAATATAGATTATATTATATATAATATGTATTATATTATAATATAATATGTATTATATTATAATATAATACGATTATATTATAATATAATATATTATATTATAATATAATACATATTATATTATATAATATAATACATATTATATTATAATATAATATATATTATATTAATTTTAATATAATACATATTATTATTATTATATATAATATATATTATATATATTAGAATAATATCAATATAATATTATATAATATGACCTCTTGGGTTTTTTTTTTAATTATAACATAAAGAATGAATATCTATTTCATAACGGATATCTGTTCTACCATATTTAACTACACGTGGTTTTTTTGAAATATTTCATATTTAATATAATATAATATATATTATTTATAATATAATATATATATAATATAATATAATATAATATAATATCAATATAATATAATATAATATAATATAATATAATATGACTTCTCGAGGTTTTTTTTAATTATAACACAAAGAATGGATATCCATTTTTTATTTATAGATTTTTTAATAAAATGGTCGGGTTCGGGACCCGATCATATTTAACTATGCCTATTTTTTTTGAAATATTTAATATTTAATATAATATATATTATATTAATTTTAATATAATACATATATTATAAATAATATAATACATATTATTATATATAATATATATAATATAATATAATATAATATAATATAATATGAATATAATATAATATAATATGAATATAATATAATATAATATCAATATAATATATTATATATTATCAATATAATATAATATTATATTATATATATAATATTATATTATATTATATTATAATATTATATTATATTATAATATTATAATATATTATATTATAATATTATATTATATTATAATATTATAATATATTATATTATAATATAATATATGTATTATATTATAATATATAATATTATATAATATGACCTCGGCTTTTTTTTAATTATAACACAAAGAATGGATATCCATTATATAAAATATAATAATTGGTTGAGTTGGACCTGACACAATTATAAACATTGCTTTAAACAAAATGGATATTTGTTTTGTAATGGATATATGTTTTGGTTTGGTATTATCAAACCAAAACAGATATTGTACTTGGGCTGACATAAAGTCAAAGGTGTGAATTTCACATTTTTGGACGTGTTAAAAATAACTTTTTTTCACATTGCCACTTTTTGGACCTCCATGATCTTGCACAGACCCAAAAAGATCAAGTGTTCAAATGGACTTCAGAGGGCAGAGCTGGTTTTGAGAAAATCAAGGAGGTTATTTCCTCAGCTTCGGTCTTACTTAACCCATACTTTTCAAAAAACTTCATCATATACATTATGGTAGTGAGAACAACATTGTTGCGATGCTGACATAAAAGGATGATGAAGGGAAAGGAGAGCACCCTATCGCTTTCCATTCAAGAACCTTGAAAGGTTACAAGACCAAGTACAACTTTGTGGAAAAGAAAGTATTTTCCATTGTAAAAGGTCTCAAGAAATTAATACACCTGGTGTTTGGAAGTAAGATCATGGTGTTCATGGCTCACCCTAGTGTAACAGAGTGTATTATGGAAGGAGAGATCATAGAAAAAAGGGAAAACTAGAACACCAAAATCCTCAAATACAATATTGATGTTCAATCCATAAAGGTGATCAAGGGAAGAGGACATTGTGAATATCTAGCCAAAGAGCTTGGACCCGAGGATGGGGAGGAACTTATGGATGAAGTTCTATTGAACCAATTCGAATCAAGGGAGTCTTGGGTGGCTGAAAATAAGTTTCATTCAGACTGAAAGATATTCGGGAAATATCCTTTCACACAAAAGAATATTTTACAAGCATCAGCTATACCATAATTGAAGGAGTTCTATTCAAAAGGAATTTTGATAGTGTTCTCCTCCATTGCATGGACAAGGAGCAGACAAAGCAAATTCTTAGATGAATTCCACAGTAATCCTATAGGTAGACATTTCTCTGCTAAGACCACTACCTTGAAAAATAATATGTGTGAGGTATTATTAGCCTACCTTGTTTACAAAATGTCATAGCCTGGTAAAGAGATGTCACCAATGCCATTTTTTTGTTGGCAAGCGAAATAATTCTGCCATGCCTTTAAGCCTAATTATGGTCAATGAAATAGTCACACAATGGGGTCTTGATTTCATAGGGATGATCAAACCTATTTCTAGTTCAAGGCATAAATGGATATTAATTGCTACAAAATATTTCACTAGATGGACTAAAGTGGTTCCCCTAAAGAATGCCACTGAAGATGAAATCATAAATTTCCTTGAAGAGTTGGTACTAAGGTTTGGCTCCCCCAAAACCTTGATCTTTGATAATGCGTGGGCCTTTGTAGGGGCCAGGATGTTAGAATTCACACTGAAGCATGGATTCTACCTCAAAAATTCATCAAATTATTATCCATATGGAAATGGACTCATAAAGTCTACAAATAAAAACCTAATCTAGCTAACAAAGTAGATAGGTTTTAGGTCATGAAAAATATTAGCACAAGAATTTTTGAGTAGCCTTATGGGCTGACCGAATCACTCCAAAACAAGTCCTAAGCCTCACCCTATTAATTGGTATATGGGAAGGAGGTAGTTTTACCTATTTCTATGGAAATTCTAGTGCTATAACTGCTGAAATCCTTAGAAATTGAAGAAAATGGTAGCATGGAGGTAATAATGGTTGAGTTGCTAAATGTCCAAAGAGGCCCAGGAAAAGGCTTATGATGCCATGACCAACCACTAGAATGTGGTAAAGGGGTGGATTAACAAAAAGGATTTTGACCTTGGTTTTATAGAGGGTGATTTAGTTCTAAAATATGACAAGTGAGCCTCTAAACTAGGCCAACATACTAAGTTTGATACATTGTGGAAAGGCCCTCTCCAAATTGTGAAATGTAAAGAGAACAATGCTTTCAAGTTAGAAGACATGGAGGGGAACACTCATGGGATTTCGGTAAATGGTATCCATCTAAAACCTTTTAACTAATTCCTCATCTCTTAGGAAAATCATTTTTGTAAATTTTATACATTATGTATCATATGTAAAACATTGTAAAATAAGAAAAATTGCAAAGAGGTGATACATTGATGAGAAAAGAAGAAACTATATTCATTCATATATAAAAATATTTACAATATAGTGTGAGGCACTTAGGCCTATATTTTTGAAAGAGCTTTGTAAGCTCTATAAACTGTATCTCATATACAAAAAGAGAGTGTCTATGAAGATGAGTGCATTTTTTTCTAAACAAAACTCCCTAGGGAAAGTAGGTAGTTCTAAACATTTCAATGGCAAGGGATTCAAAGAGGATGTCGATCCAAAAAGGTGCAAAGATTTGGCAACCCAAGTTACTACCAAGCCAAATAAAAATTTGGAAATCTTGGAAACTCAAAAGATTGTGCTAGTCAAAACTCCTATGAAAAAGGAAAGAGAGTAACTCTAAAGATTCTGATAGGGAGTCATGTTGCACCAACATCTCTACCCACCATAGGCTAGGGAGGATACATGAGGTCCCAAAAATAACTATACCATGCAACACCATAGATAGGCTCAAAATTCATCACCCTAAGTAGAAGAGGTGAGCAAAGGATGTGCTAGCTCTAGCCACCCCCAATATAGAAACAAAATTTGATGAAAACCAGGAAGCATTGATGATCATAGTCATGAAGCCCATAATATTTAAGTCCAAGGGTCAGATGCAATATGAATATTATGATATAAATGCAATAAGCTTCAATCTCGGTGACACCCTTCCATGCGACAAGGTGAGTCTCATGAAAGCAACATAGAAGGTAGTGTCAAATAACTACCTCAAACTATATCATAAGCTGAAGAAAAGAGAATAAGAATTAAAAGATATAAAGGCTATGGTGGAGACATCAAATGGAAATAAAAGTAAAAGATGCAGATATCACCTGACTCAGGTAGGAGTAGCAAGATAAAATTTTAGTAGCTCTATAGGTAGAACATGAAGAAAGAGCTCAGCTCTAGGTTGAGTTGAATGGCACATTGGCGAGGATTGAGGCTGAGCAAAAAGAGAAAGAGAACTTGAAGATAAAACTATAACAAATGCAAAAGAATATCTCTAATGCCTCAGATCAACACAAGCAACTACATGAAGAAATGGAAAGACTACAAAAAGGATTGGTGGATGCCTAATATTTTGCCATAGATGAAAAGAATGCCAAGGAACTGGTAGAAAAACAATTTCATGAGAAGATGGAAGAAATACACAAAATCCAAGAAGAGATCTCCAATGCCTCAGGGTGCAAGTACAAGTCCAACAAGAGCTGCAACAAGAAGAGGCTCAAGTTGCAATGGATATTGAGAAGTGGGTGAAGAAAACTAGAGAATCTACCTTACAAGACCGAGAAGAGGAGCTAGTGCAATTGCACCTTGAAGTTTCAATCTCTTCAAGAAAGATCAATAAATTGTAGGAGGAGATCAAGAATAAGGAATCATAAGTCCAATAGTTGTAGGGCATAACGACAACACCAACACAATAAGTTGATTTTCTCCCTATACAACAAAAATTATATATCTCTTATTGGGATATGGTAAAAGATGTAATAACATCCCTACGACTGGCCTTGAAATTCATGGTGGATTCCTAGGAGCTAAGCATAAAAGTTAGCCCGGTCGTGGAATCGATCCTACAATCTAGCAATCTCTGAGTAGTCAAATTAGAGCGCTTAATTGAAAAATTATATAAGGCCACAGATAATTCCTTGGCAGATGTAGGGATCACTAATAGAAGAGTGGTCACGAAGAAGACCAACGAATTCATTGACTGCACTAGGTTAGACCGAAAGGGAAAAGAGTGCCGCTACACTTTGGAGCATAAGGTGGCTAGAATGAGGGAGAACTTTAAGGAATTAGTTAGATCGGGGCTCCCATCACTAGATTCTTGCTTGATGGCACAATATTGACTAAGGATTAGATCAATTAGTCACTCAAGTACAAGCAATGTGATTAGTTGATCTTCCAAGCCTTGAGTCCATCACCAAGTGCCAAGGAGATTGAGAGAAATTTTCATTCTCCCACATGACTTAGCTTTCATATTGGGTCCTCACAGATGAAGTTAAGTGATATATCTTTTAAAGAAGTAATTGATTTGGATTAGGCATTCAAGGATTTGCACGCATTGGTGCAATCATCAGAGGTGAACTGGAAGTCCCTACATTCTGTGTTCCTTAAACTCTAAGGTTGTGTGCCCTTCCTTTCCTTCCTTTTTGATAAATTATTGTTGGGTTTGTGCCTCTGTGAACGGAGGTCCCCTAGAAGTCGCTAGGACTGTGGAGCTTTTTCTCTATAGATTGAGAGCATGCTTTCTTTCTATTTCTTTTCATTTAGTGTTGTTTCAGGTTTTGCAACCTCATGAGCCTTTTCTCTCACTTCCGGTTGTTCATTTCACATATCAGTGTCAAGAAGTGCCACATATCAATATGGCATACATTCAATCTTGGTCACAAAATTTCTCTCTTGTAAAGGCATGTGATGGCGCCATGTGGTGGCTGCATGATCTTTGTTGTGGTACCCTTTCTCTTCCAAGAATTTTTGAGTGAAACATTCCATGTGTTGGCACTATGGGGATTTCTAGCAATTTCTTGATAGATGACCTCGACAACCCCCACCTACATTCCACATGTCATTGATGGCCAATTTTTAAAAATAAAAGTATATTGCATTGGGAGAGTGACAACAAGTGCCACTTGTTAGCTGGATAGGAGCTAAAGTAGGTTTTGAGCCTGATAGGAAGGGCTTAAATTTGCGCCATGGTAATTGCAAGGGTAGAAACATATCAAAGGATGCTGAAATTTCAAGTGCCATTAATGTTCATGGATTTCATTCACCCAGGTTTTATGGCTATCAGGAGGTTCTTAATTAATATTGATGCCTCTTTGTTCTAGGTAATTTTTCAAAACATATTTATTACTAGAGGTGGCTACGATCTAGCTCAGCAGGCTTTGCATAGGAGAAGTGTTGAAAATAATAGGATCAAGGAGCTTGAGTTTTGTTTTAATCGGTGCTCACCAACTCAAACTTTACTACATTATGGGCCTGTTAGATGAAAATATAATCTTCAAATGGGATCCCTAGCCGATGGTTTAATGTCATCGTTTTTGTTTTTGTATTTTGTGTCTTGGCAGTGGGAGAGTGTTTTTTTCTTGTTTTCTTCCCTTATTCTATAAAAGGGAATTTCAAGCCTCTTCAAAAAGAGATAGATTGATTAGAGAATTAGTCTACTAGAGTTTTAGCAGTGATTGTTTCACTATTTTTGTATGGAATACTTAGAAGATTAGTTCCAAGTGAATGTATTTCTAACATCCGACCTTAGCAATTTGTATCATTTTGAATCAAGTAATAGAAGTAGGATGCCTTAAAATTGTGCCAAGTTTTACCTTTATTTTGTATTTTACTTTCTATTCATATCAATTTTATGTTTTGTGTCATTGATGTGTGGATGTGATCTTAATAACCGATCCTTTGAGTCTTTCAGCTTTTATGATGTGTGGTCAATTTTATGCATGTTATATATGTAAAAATAAATGAATCAAACACACCAATAAGACATTATATCAAAAATAGAATATTAAAACAATAGAGATGAAAACTCAGTATCCTGTTATCGATGTCGTCTTATTGTCCTTTATCTCCAATGTTTTCATTGATTCTAGTTGGCTCTCAGATTGTGTGCTAGGCTCAACGAACAGTCTTCCTAGAGAACGAGATTGAATATGAAATGCATGTAATGCTAAGACATGATTATTCTAATGCTAAACATGATTGCTAAAATGGAAGATTACAATAATACTATGAATAATAAAGCTATAATGATAATGCTATAATGCTATAATGCTAGAATGCAATTAATCTCTAATTCATCTATTGTGTTGTAACCCTTGCTTGGATTGGAAATGTTATTTATAGAGTTTTTGAAAGCTTCTGATTGGCTAATATGATCAACGACTATGAAAATTCCTGGTAGATCGAATGGTTGAAGATGGATGAAAATGAAGAAAAATAGAAGAAAACAGAAGGCAAGATTTGTTTTCTTTTCTAAAAAAGAGGTAAGATAAGATGATAAAGATGAATTGTAAAAAAATCATATTTTTATGAGATTATGGAAAGATTTTGAAGAAAATAAATAATGAATTATTAAATTCAATTATTCATTTATGGGTGACACAAATTTTTTTTTCTTAAAATAGAATATTTACCCCAGATTTGAAGAATAATAGAAGATTTCATAATTAAATAGAATATTTAATTATGATTTTGAAAAGATATGGAAGATATATATATATATATATATATATATATATATATATATATTGACAAGAAATTTTTATATATGTGTATCAATAAATAATCTAGACTGTATGCCCTATTTGAATGCCAAAACGTTGGTCTTTTCCATGATTTTGAACTTCTCTAAATGATCTCATGCAAAATAAAAATTCCTAAGAGAAGGTCTACATGTCGCTATTTCAAACTTAGACATCATAGTTCAAAGTATATTAGAAGATGTATATCCTAAGACATGACTACAACTAAGATAAACCACTAAGGAGATGTTTTCTACACTATTTCATGAATGAACCAGATCCACACATTTAACAAGAACTTCTCCTTGATCATAGGATTCAAATACTTTAGAGGTCTAGCATGTTTCTCACCACCTTAGTCTTTGAAAACAAAGGTTCACTCTAAGTCAACACTGGGTCAAACATCTTCATCCACCCCTTATCAAAATCCAAACTTCACTTCATCAAACTTTGCAAAATTTTCAAACACACCAAATTTTTTTGATTTAAACATCTATCAACCCAAACCTCTCACTTAGCTACTTTGTATGTGAAATGAATCCTTTTCCATGCATTTGGTTAAGTTAGTTATCATCTTTGAACTCATTTATCTTGAAGGTCACAAGTCTACCCTAAAATTCACAAGTTCATAAGCATCCTTTATCCAAACATCAAAACATCAAACTTAAGTCAAAAGTGTTGTCCCAAAATGTTTACAAAAATCACTCCCCATATCATTTATCTTTTCATCTCCCACTACCATCATTGCTCCAAAAAGACTTAGAGCATCCCTTTTACTTAGATTTGAGTCAACTACAAAGTTTAAAGATTACAAATCTCAACAGAACTCTCCCATAGGTGACCCAAAATTTATGGTATAAACAAGATCACAACACTAGAGAATCATGGAGAAAACCAAAGTCACATTCACCTCAAGTGATCCCAATCCTCTAGAATTTGATTCAAGAAGTCATGTTACCCCATCACAACAACCCTCATCTCCATTAGGGCTATATGAGATAGAAGATGTCACAAACAATCCATTTGGACTTAATAGGGAATAAATCATGGAACATCAAGCCTTAGAAAATGTGGCTCCAATTTCCCCATCTTTTCTTGCACAAACACTGACACAAAGCTTGAATTCCTCCACTATTCAAACAACTCCCTCACTAGGGCTAAATCAAACATCTATTCCTAGTCTTGCAACTAGTCTTGCTAAGGACTTTGGTCACACTCTTCCATTTGAAAACAAAACAATTGTGGGTACTCTCAACACCACTCCATCCCAAACAACCACATAGACACCAAAATTTGGTGCTCCTCCCATTTATGGGATCCCCAATATCCATATAAACCACTTACACTCCACTAGTCCACAACAACCTCAACATATCAAGGACACCCATCTTCATCAATACCCATGAGTACCACAAGTGTGCCCAACATTCCGAAAATTAGTGTGGACCAAGGATCACAAGTAGACCCAGAAGGGAAAGGGAATAATCTCACGCAAATTCAACCTTTAATGCAATAGGGAACATCTTCATCCAATCCCCCTGTTGATACATCAAACCCAACAGTTGCCCAAAACACATCTAATCTATCCATCATCAAACCACATCAAAACAATCGCTTGATCACAAATCCCATCAACCAAGGTAATACCTTGACCACATCTCAAACACAAGGGAATGTCCAAAACATCCGTCAAGGGAATCCTTTCAATAAGTTGAACCAAGGTCCTCATCTGCCCTTAACATCACAATACTTAACAACACCATCATCCTCTTTATCGTTTGTCACCCAAGTCATGCAAAATCAAATGGGACCTCAAACTTACATTCCTCCACCTCAATCCACTATCTTGCAAGGAATATTAAACCAAGGGAATCCCCAACCTCTCATCAATAATCCATGACCCACACAAAACATCAACACCCAAAACCCATCACAGATGTCCCAACCACTGATTGATCCTACATTGAAAACACATGCCCTAGCTTTGTAGCAAGCACAATAGGCTTACCAACAAGAAATTCAACAACAACAACAACAAGAAGCAACCTTAGTAGCATAACAACAAGTAGTCCAATAGTAACAACAACAAGAAGCAACCTTAGCAGCACAACAACAATAGCAAGCAACATTAGTTGCACGACAACAACAACAACAAGAAGCAGCCTTAAAAGCACAACAAAAAGCAGCCCTAGCAGCATAGCAACAAAAACAAGCAGCCTTAGTAGCACAACAAGCAACCTTAGTAGCTCAACAACATCAACAAACCCAACAACAACAATAAGCTCAACAATATGCCCAACAATAACAATTTCTCGCACAACAACAACAACAACAACGACAACAACAGGGCTTATACTATAACCCTCAACAAAACATCATCAACCTGAACATGTTAGGAACATATATGCCTACACCATCATCACCTTATCCTACACCCCCATACACACCATACAACTCCTCATTATATCAGAATCTCACACATGCTTCATCCACTATCCCAGAATATGCAACATATGTTTCTCCACCAATCCCACAAGACGATATGACATCACAACTCAGGGAGTTAACACAAGAAATGTAGGATATACAGATGGGAGAAATGAAGAAACCCCATACAAAGAACTATGCCAATATCCATTTGATCAAAACATCTCAATGGTACCATTCCCTCTTGGTTTTGAAATCCCCAAATTTGAAAAATACAAAGGGAGAGGAAGTCCTATAGACCATATCAAAGAGTTTAATGTCATGTATATGGAGGTTGCCTATAATGAGTCCTATTTGATGCACCTTTTCCCATGAAGTTTAATAGGTCCTACCATGGATTGGTTTTCTCAATTAGGTACCTCTAGGTATCAAAACTTTCCAAGAAATTGTTGACAAATTCATAGATCACTTCTCCTTTAATCTTGACATGGATGTAAGCTTAAAAGAGGTATATATTCTCAAACAAAACAAGGGAGAATCTTTCACAAATTTCTTGCAATGATGGAGGCAAAGAGCGAGTAAAAGTAAGTGGCCAATTCTCAATGAACAACAAGTGAGGATCATCATAGAAAATCTAGATCCATATCTATCCTTCCACTTGAGGATGCAATGCATTACATATTATGATGAGATTTTCCATAGATCCCTTAACATCGAGAGAGCTCTAATCTCACAGGGAAATACTCAAGACTACAAAGACAATTTTCCATCAACCAGTTCAAATGACAAGCCTTGTGTCTAGGCTAAGAACAAGATTGTGAAAAATGATGGTGTGGTAGATGCTAAGGTAGTCCTAAGTGATCCTAGGTCAAAAAACAATCAAACAACTAATATTCAATCAATTGCGCAACAAACAACACCACCACAAAACTAGAAAATCAACAACACTGAAACTCAACAGAGATGAACTCCCAACAAGAAAAACTATTTGAAACGTAAATACACACAGTTGTCAGAACCTATTGAGACTATCATGAAGAAATTGGTAGATTGAAACTTAATAATGCTTCCAAAATTTGAAAACTACCAAGAACCACAAGATAAACCACTCTGGTACAATAAAAATGATCTTTGTGACTTTCACAAAATCAAAGGACACAATACAACGAACTGCATGTGACTCAAAAACATTATCCAAGATCTTATAGGGAGTGTCACCATATCTGTTGAGGTACTAGCCGGTAATCAGGATCTTAAGCTATACAAGAACCCTATGCTAGATCATAGCAAAGGAAACAAAATTGGGAAAGCTAATGATTACACAAACATGTAGCATACCTTTTCCACTGTGGTCACTTCCTGTGATAGCATCATTACCGCTATCACCATTAAAGGGCCAAGTGCAGAATGTGAAGTCACCACACGACATGGTAAAGTCACCATCCAAGGAGTCCCATCTCAATCTAGGGCACACCCTACTCAACCAACAACAAGCACTAGCAAGTAAAATCTCCTATATCAGCTGAAGAAGACTCCTGCACAAATTTCTATCCTAGAACTATTGAGGCTATCCCCCGCACATAGGGAAATCTTCAAGAAAACTTTGTCTGCATCATCTATCCTTCAAGATATAGATACCGAATAGTTTCAAGCTATGGTAGGGAATATCACTAATCATCTCCTCACCTTCTTAGAGAAATACCTACCATCGCAACCATCTCATAATTGTGCTTTACACCTTGAGGTCATCCTTCATAAGAACAAAGTCAAAAGAGTCTTAGTAGATGGAGGTGTTGGTCTAAACATTTGTACTCTTCATTTGATAAAAATATGGGCTATTCAGAGGATAGTATTGAGAAAACAAAGAGCGCCACTATCAAAGCATATGATGATCAAGGGTGGGTATCACAAGGAATCATTGCACTACCCATCCAAGTGGGACCCGTCATCGCAGAAACTACATGGCAAGTGTCAGACCTTAATCTTCCCTACAACATCTTGCTTGGTCGACCTTGAATGCATGCCCTAAAAGCTATAGCTTCAACCTACCATCAGTGTGTAAAGTTTCCTTTTGAGGGTAGAGAAGTTACCATCCATGGAGATCTTGAGCCTTTTTACTATTGCAAGAATATTGAGGCCAAGTTCTATAAGATTCCCCAAATACCCAAGAATGACAAAGGGCCTACACCTTCTACCTCATTTATTGAACCATCTTCCCTTACATCTACCTCATAAACAAAAACACCAATTATGTAGAACATACCGGACATCAAAGCAGTGATCTAAGATGATGGTTGTGGGAACTATAAGCTAACAAAGGAAAATTTTGTGTTGGGAGAGCTACCTCTTTCTCCCAAATATCATGAGAAACCCACACCTAGAAACATCCCTAAATGATCAAGATGGAAGCCACTACGTTCACCAAGTGGGGGGACCTAAACAAAGAAGATGTCAATGAGGAGGATATCTCTAAATTGCTCTATCAAGATGAATGACCCATCCCCATTCTTCCCATGGAAGATGACAATAAAGGCTTGTAGCTAATGAAGGGAATGGGGTACACCAAGAATGAAAAACTAGGACAAAATTACAACAATTTTCTAGAACCTATCATTCCTGATACACGTCCAAAGAATCTTGGCCTAGGTTGTACAACTAGCAAAGTTACCCTTATTGGAAAAGGTACTTCCACTAAATGGGCTAAGGCTTCTTCTTGGTTAGCAACATCACATGATACGACCCTAGATAACTTCCCTCTTGATGTCACTGACCTATTTGAGAATAACTCCATCTTCATGATATCTACATCATCCTTCACCCCAAGCAACCAACCAAATGAAATACACCTAATATACCCACAACTCATTGACTTGGACCAACGAGGACCACCAATTCTAGAATTATTCAAAAATGATGAAGCAATCTTAGAATTCATGGGAATCTGTGACAACTTATCATGGGAATATCACAAGGATGGTTTTGACATAGAACTCAACACAAGGGCATACTATAGGGAGATGATTGGATCTTTCAGTCACAAAATTGATGACTTGCAACTAACTTGCAAATCTTTTAGTGAAAACCACACTATGGCACTCTTTGATCCTAAAATAGTAAAAAGAAAGGATGCGTTTGAGGGTGAAAACCTCTTTGAGGTTCCCAAAGATGAGGGAATCAATCTCCCCCTTAGTGCAATGCATCTAGAGAAGTCAATAGTTTTAGCAAAAAAGGCCACTCCAGTCAATGTGGGAATAGAAGAAGCACTCAAGATCACTTTCTATGTTGAATCCTTGTTGGATGAAGAACAAAAGAACTTAGCTATATTATTGAAAGAGTGAAGTACCAAATTTGCATGGTCATACAAAAATATTCCAGGGCTCGATCCATAAGTAGTGGTGCATCATTTAGCAGTCTATCATGAAGCTAAACTGGTAAAGCAAAAGTTAAGGAAAATGCACCCTCAGATAACACTCTTGGTGAAACTTGAGTTACAAAAGCTTTGTGATGTTGGATTCATTTCTACATTGATTTCAGAGACTTAAACAAGGCATTCCAAAAGGATGATTTCCCTCTTCCTAACATTGACATCATAGTGGATTTAACAACTGGGCATGAAATGCTATCACTCATGGATGGTTTTTGAGGATATAATTAAATCATGATCACCAATGAGGATCAACACAAAACTACATTCACTTATCCATGGGGGACATATTGCTGGAACATTATGCCATTTGGGTTAAAGAGTGCAGGAGTGACCTATCAAAGAGAAATGACCCTCATCTTTCATGACATGGCTTGAAAAATAGTCGAAGACTATGTGGATGATATTTTGAAATTTTCAAAGAAAAGGAGTGAGCACATACAATTCTTGGGACCCATCTTTGATAGACTCAAAGAGTAGAAGGTACGACTAAATCCAAAAAATGTGTCTTTGGGGTGACATCAGGAAAGCTTCTTGGGTATATCATATCACAGAGAGGGATATAAATTGATCTAGCAAAGGTAAAAGCATCCTATACATGGTTCCATTGCAAACATTGAAGTAGATGAGAGGGTTACAAGGAAGATTGTAGTCCATTAGGAGGTTCATAGCATAGTTGTCAGACAAGATTCACCCTTTCTCACATCTTCTTCATAAAGCAATAACTTACAAATGGGATGAGAAGTGTGACAAATATTTCCAATAGATCAAGGACTATCTATTGACACCTCTAGTTTTCATGCCATGGATACTGAACAAACCATTGATCCTGTATATCTTATCAACATCAGCAACACTAGGTGCTCTTTTGGTACAACATGATGAAAACATAAAGGAAAGAGCCATTTACTACATCAATGGGACCTTGGTGGGCTATGAAATGAACTATTCATCCATTGAGAAAGCATGCTTAGCTGTGTTTTTTGCTTCACAAAAATTCAGACACTACATGCTGTCACATCAAATCAACTCATTGCAAAGATTGACCCATTGAAATACCTGTTATCCAAAGCAACTCTCATTGGGTGAATGGCCAAATGGGTAATGATATTGACTAAATTTGACATAGAGTATGTGGATCACAAGGCAATCAAAGGACAAGTGATCGTAGACCAACTGGAAGATGCACCTATCTATGTAGAAAATCCATTGATATCTTAAATCCCTGATGAATCAGTGTTCCTTGTCAATACAAAAAATCAATGGAAGATGTACTTTGATGGGTTGTACACCCACCATGGATCAAGGGTGGGTATTATTTTCATCACCCCTCAAGGAAATTGCATCCCAAAGTCATACAAGCTATCATTTACATGTACTAACAACATTGCTAAGTACAAAGCTTTGATCATCTAGGTCTAAGGATAGTAGTTCAATGGAAGATACAAGAGATGAAAGTCTATGGAGACTCATAACTGGTTATCAACCAAGTCAATGATGACTACCAAACTAAGGATGACAAGCTTACTCCTTTTAAAAAGATGGTAGAGAGTCTTAAAGACCTTTACATAGATATAACTTTTGAGTAGATTCCTCAAATGAACAATTGAGCAGTAGATGCTATGGCAACAATTGGATCATTATTAGACATGCCCCACAACATCCTTCAATACGAATTCTTGGTAGAAGAAATTATCGTACCAACTTTTAAAATCCCAAAATCTAAATTTGTGTGCGTCATCATTGGTCTTGGATCCCTGTGGTATCATGGAATATTCACCTACCTAAGGAGAGGAACCCTCCCATCTGATATCATCTCCAACCTTAAAAAGACCTTTGTTAAGAAGGCATCTTGATTCATGATCTTAGGTGATACCTTATACTATTGAAGCATCAAGGGGACATTACTATGATTTCTTAACCAAGAGGAAGCCTTGACCGCTTTAACAAAAGTCCATGATGGCATATGTGGTTCCCATTCTAATGTTATGAATTTAGTTATGAAACTGTTGAGGATGGGGTACTACTGGCCAACCATGGAAAGAGAAGCCCATCACTATGTGCAGAAGTGTGTCTAATGTCAGCAACATGGAGATCTGATTGATGCTCTAGCTCAGGAGATGCAACCAATGGACGCACCTTGGCCTTTCTCATAGTGGGGGCTTGACCTCATAGGAAATATTACTCCAACCTCATCTAATGGCCACAAGTTCATCATTACTACCACTGAGTACTTTACCAAGTGGGTGGAAGCCATTCCTATGACCTACATAACGGGGAAGTAAATTATTAATTTCATCCTGAATTACCTTATCTGCCATTATGGTGTTCCAAAATCCTTTATCTTAGACAATGGAACACCCTTCAAGAATCAAGATGTGAAAGAGCTATGTCAAAGATCTAACATCCACCACCGATTCTCTACTCTATATTACCCCCAGGGCAACAGTCAAGCTGAGGCTACAAACAAGACCATTCTAAAGATCCTAAAGAAGATGGTCAATGAAGTTGGTTGTGACTGACATCTGTAGTTGAATCTCACCCTATGGGCCTATCAAACCAATATCTGCACACCTACAGGTGCAACCCGGTTCTCCCTAGTCTATGGATCAGAAGCCATCTTTCCTACTGAGGTTGAGCTTCCATCACTACAAGTCTCATTGAATAACGTAATCACTAATGGAGAGTATAAAGTATCTCAACTAAATGAGAGAATTATTGGATAAGTATCATCTTGACACCTTTAATCACTTTCAAGTATATCAAAACCGACCGAAACAAAGCTATAAAATGAAGATCAAGTGTTGGTCTTTCCAAGTATGGGATCTTGTCCTAAAGTAGAATCAAAAAAATCTTCCAGATCAGGACAGTAAAGGAAATTTTGAGCCTAACTGGTTGGGTTCCTTTGTCATCATAGAAAGCTATGGATTAGAAGCATACCAATTATCAATGCTTGAAGGTGAACCCTTGCAGGAACCGACCAATAGTCTACATCATAAATTTCTTTTTGCCTAGGATTGAAGGATGTAAATCTAAAAATACAAAAAAATGAGAAAAAGGATTGAAAAAAGTAAAGAAAAACAATCATCCTCTAGTGAAAACCACTTTGGTGGTGCTTTGGGCAAGTATCAAGTGGTGAAAACCTAGCAAATAGGCACCTTGTGTAAATAAAGCACCTCCATCTATTCTTTGAATCTTTATCCTATCATTCCATTCATCACATCCATCCATCCTATTTTTTCCATCACCCATTTGCATCCTTATCATAGCTTGATATTGCAAAGTATCGTATCCCCTTAGTGCTACTTGTTATATTCCAAAGGTTAGCTTCTCCTGCCTATATCAAAGTAATTTATTGCATCACACTGGGGGAAATTCGGTATGGATTAGATTGGGTTCTTATATACCTTAAGGTTATTATAAATCACAATTCAAAAATCCCAAAAAACATTCATATAACATTCATCAAAAAATCCAAAAAATATTTGCAAAATCTTGTATAGCTGAAAATCCAAAAACATCCAAATTCCTGTACAACTAAAATCCAAAAATATTCATAGAATTGTAAAGAAAAATTCCAAAACATCCAAAACATATCAAATCCCTGAAAAGGTCAAAACATCAAAAATACGAAAAATAGTGTCATGTCAAACTACGAGTCTCTGAGCTTGAACATAGGCAAGGCCATCATTGATGTGCCCCCGAGACAACCTAGGTCAGTCCTTTAGGAGTCCATCATAATAAATTGACAATCCATCAACTATTCATATCTCATCGTCAAAAAGTCAAGTTAGTTGAACTACGTGGCTCATCTTTCATTAGCCCTTGAGGCCCCTAGGATATTCTTTTAAGTTAGGTTCTTGGTTGAAACTTAAAAATTCCTAAACATTCAAATATTAGAAAAGCCTTAAACATTCAAAATCTTAGAAAACCCCAAAAAAATTGAAAATTGAAAACACAAAAAGATTAGAAAGCATTCAAAAGACCTAAACAACATCAAATATCTTAGAAAACCCTAAACAACCTCAAATAATCAAAAACCAAAACATTCACATAAACTTTCAAAAAGACCAAAAACAACCTCAAAACATTTTTAAAACATCAAAAACGTTGAAATATTCCAAAAAATCCAAAAAACCATCCATCCCATTTCACTTTTATCCACAATAAACCTTCACCCATAATAAATCAACCATCACCTTCAACCTTTGGTAACACAATTAGAAAGAAAGTATACCAATTTGTAAAGTGAGAATAACAAGTTGTAAATTGAGAACCTAAGTGTCAAAATCTAAAGTCTAGGTCATAGGTAAACGAGTCAGTGGAGTTCGTATCAATGGCTTATCAAACACCTCATCCTAATCAAACCATCTAATAACATTTCCTAGGATGCATCCTTCTTGTGATGGATGGTCAACATCAGACATCACCTTAGCTAAGCTAAACTGGAAAGAGATATAGATAACACTGACTATTTGTCTTTAATATTTTCTTCTAATTTATCTCAGTGACCCATTCCGAGGATCTCTCGATGATTTCAAAATGATTTAAAGAGAAAGAAATGGGGCATCGATCATTATATTTCATTTTTTGTGCTTGTGGATATTCTTGTAAAATAATCTTGGTGCATACTTGCTTAGTTGTGTGTAGGGAGGTTGTTTGGAGTAGATTGTTGACTATTGTGTATGCTTTGGTCTGATATATTCTAAACTTCGAAGCTACATTCCAATGAGGTTTCCATATGCCAATTTATAAACAAGAACTATCCTATCTATTTGTAAAGTCAAAGTCCATTACATTAGATACAATGCCATCCTGGTTATTAATACCTTGATGCATTGTGTCTATGTGTTATATTAAACAATAAGGAATGACAGAAATTCCCAATCCCAAGATATGAGCAATTCATCATCCATCTCTCATCGCCATCTAATAAATTATCAATAGATAAAGGACTTGTTGGAATTTATCATTGAAATCAATGGTCAAATCATTCATCTTATTTCTTCTATCTTCTCTTTGCGCTAACCTGATATCATTACAGTCAACAAAAACATCATCAATGCATCCATCTTGCATCCACAAATCATCAGCATGCATACATATCATAAACATACATTGCATTATCATATCATAAGCATGAAAATCTACATTATTCATAAATCCATATGTATACATAATCATAATCCCATAAGTTGCATAGAAAAGTACGCAAAAAGAAATGTATTCATATCGCTTGCATAAGCATAACATTTGCATTTCATAGCATCCATCCCATAACATGTCATAAAAAGATACTAAAAAAGAAGTGCATCCATATATAAGCATATCGTATCACACCACATCACATCATATGCATCCATACATTCATAAACATGAAAGAAAGAGCACATCACATATCAAATCTAGATCATCTCATATATATCAAAAAATGGTGACTGTCATGATACAATATTGGAATCAATGTTTGTATATCAATCAAAAATACAATATCCATGAGGCTATCAAAAAGGAGCCCATGAATGTATATCTGTATAAATGAATTGGGAAAATAATAAAAAAAGTGTCTACACAAGTAGGCTAGCCCTAGTGGCTGCTCGTCTCACCCCTAACTAATGGTTGATCCTTAGCTCTAGGTGGTGCTCCACTCTGCTATGAAAAAGCAGGCTATTGCATACCCTAAGGAACATCATGATGATAGTGCATGCAATAGTAGGTTGCCTCACTATATAGCCAAGTAGATACAGTTTGACCTTGTGATGCAACTGTCACTACCTCTAACTACTGTCTATGCCCAATCTCCTGGGCTAGCTGTATGTCTAGTTGCTGCCACAACTAGACCTCTTGATCTCTCTATGTAGTCATGGCCTATAATTGCTACTGCAACTGATCCCTCTCTGTTGTAAGGGATACAATTTTCCCATCTCATGGGTTTGGCTATTGTAGAGGTGGAGGAGGTAGTGGTGTCCCTGAAACCTATCTGTCATGTCCACCATGCCACCCAAGAACTTGTGCCTGATTTGGCTACTATTGGTGCCCATCACCTGGTACTTGACCCCTATCCTACTCTTGATCTTGGCCTCTACCTTGGCCACCATCCCTACCTCCGTCTCAGTCACTATCTCGGCCTTGGCCTTTGCCTTTGCCTCTACCTCTGCCTCTACCTTTGCTGGGGTATGCCCCTGTTGGATCTATCAGGTATGTGGGTGGATTGGACCATGTATCATAGATTGGAGTGGTCCCTGCATCTGGGAGACCCTGATCATATGCCCACAACTATGGGATGAGTTGCCTAAAATCATTGATCACCACAAAAGGATCAATTTGGGCCCCCCACTGAACCTCTCTTTCTCCCTTGGAAAAATTTCCAGTGTAATCAACCGTTGGCACATCTTGTACCTCCCCAAACCGCTGAGCAATGTGATATGGGAGGTATTGCTCAATAATAGTATGCTCTCGGCCTTGTATGTACCAAGTCTGTCTAGAAAAAATCTAGTTGCTATTGATCATCGTGCCACTATGGATGCTATAGCCGCGACCTCCATATGAACACCATCATGTCATCAATGAAACAATGCCACTATGGTAAACCTGTGGGGCCCTTGTGCTGTAATGTCATTGGTACTGCATATCTAAAAATGAAAAGCTCTTCCTCATGGATATTGGCTAGAACAACTAAGGGTCTCAACACTGCAATGTGCTCATATTCCCATATGTGAAGTAGAGTCACACCTGCTTTGATGCTCCTACCCTCTTGATAGATGGCCTTGTGTATATCATGGTACAAGGAGGCAAGGAGGAATGAACCCAAAGCATACATAACATCCCTCCAAATCATACCCTCACATGCTAATCCCCATATGGGATTGAAACCTCTGCCCCGTTGGTCTAGAGCAATGATGCCACAAATCAACGCTGCAATAAATAATCTGAAAGGGCCTACCCGACCTCAGTAAAAATCCAGATCAATCTGGGAGTTGACCAGAATAACTGAATGTTTGTGTAAAAGAGAGAGACATGCATCTCTCCTGACATCTGGGTCATATATGATGTGCTCACCATGAATCGACAATCACAATATGCACCATACATCCTCCAATGTGACAGTCACCTCCCCAGTGGGAAAGGTTAAAGAAGAGGTCTCAATGTGCCACCTCTCGACTGACATTTTCATCAAGGAAAGATGGGTCCTGATCTCAGGCATGAAAGCAACAAATCCAAATACTAGCCTCCCTAACTGCCCCACCTCCAAGTCGTCAAAGTCTCTTGCCACAACCGAAATGTCATATCGATGCTCTTGCGACATCAGTGGTGGAGGATCCTCCTACATGCATCATGCACACATCATCAATTTACCGAAAAAGTAAAAAATATGATCAAAATATAAGACTTTGCAAACAAAAACATCAAACACATCGTTGGAATCAATAGTGTCGGTGATTTTGGGGTGCATTGCTATATCAATTTCAGGGGTGTGTTGCTATGCTCAATAACAAATCGGTATTTGTGTGCATCAGTTTACTAGAAAATTGGGGTGTGTTGCCATTTTTTACATGCGACTCCCACCACTTTCGAGCAATTCTAAACTTAAAAAATCCCATGCATCGCTATATTACCCCAAAAATTCCCTAATCAAATGCGTCGCTAAATAAAAAAATCGGGGTGCGTGCCTCAACAGAGAGAGTGTTGCTATAACATCAATAGCGATGCTTTCGCCACTTCAAAAGAGTTGCTATACAATGACATGCCTATCAACCTAACTTTGATGCCCTATTAAATGCACTTAAAAGCGGAAATCGAGAGAGGTTTCAAGTCACATACCTAGGGTCCTGCGTTTGCATGCCGCTGGTACTCTCAAACTCAATTCAAAAGATGAAGAGGGAGCACACAACGAGCCATTTTTTTGGGGTATTAGAGCTCAAAATGCAAAAATCTCTAAGGTGTGAATGCACAAATGAATTGAAAGTGACCCTTCTTCACCTATTTAAGCCTAAAAACTAGGGTTTTTTTCCCTAATTTTAGCTATAAACTAGGGTTTTTCACTAATTTCACAAATCTTGCCAAACTGAAGCTTATTTTGCACCGTTTTTTGCATTTTTTGCATGTTTTTTGATTCTCAGAGCCTTTTCGGACCCCTGAAGTAGTATTATTCCTTTGTCAAGAAATCAACCCAAAATTCAAAATTTTTGCCTGATTTCTTGAGGGGGCAGGGAACTAGCTTATTCCTTCTACTGGGGAAATAGTGGGGCATCCAATTTTTTTTTTTTTTTGAAGATTTAAGCAACAATTTTTAATCCGAAAGGCATTAGTCTTTGAACCAATGTAACATGTACCTCACTTGAAAGAGGGGAAAAATATAGACACTTAAAATGTCCTAAATGATATCATGCACTTGAGTTAGGTATACTAACACCATTTCATCCTCAAACCCATCCTCTTTTCGCTTAATTGATTAAATTAGCCTAACTATTTAATTAATTGCATCATTTTCATCTATTAACTTAATTAATCTGATTAGGTTAATTCACCCCTTTCCATGCTAACATTTGTCCTATTAAATTAAATACCATAAATTATTTAATTTAAACCCCTATATCTTCTTATTTAATTAAATAACCCTAAGTTATTTAATTAAGTATCATTTCACTTTCCCCCTTTTATTAAATCACTTTATTTAATGAATATAATCTATTCCCTTAATTGCATAATTAAACCTTTATTTAAATATCAGTTACTAATAAATCTAATTCCCCCCACTTGCAAGGGAATATTCCTCCTTTACACATTCCTCCAAAAGGAAATATTCCCATGAAATATTCCTTCCCCTTTTGCACATTAAAAATTTGTTTTAATTTGATAAATGTCTATTTTCCTCACACATGAGAATATTCCAAAGAATGTTCTCTTTCTTCACTCATTTGAAAAAAGGGAATATTCCTTTTTGAAACAAACTCTCAACAAACTTTTGGGAAAGCTTTTGAAAGTGTGTTTGTTTCGCATAAAGGTGAACCCTTGATTAAATATCATAATTGATTCTCATATGAGAATCCATGATCCATTCCTCCAACTTCCTCCATCCTTGACCATTGATCAACCTTTTTGATCTCAACCCTTCATTTCTCATTTGTCCTATAAATAGGTCACTATTTGGAGACAAATGGATCCATCTTTTAACATCAAACTTATGCTGTTAAAATCACTCTCACTTGAACTCACATTTAATATCATTTTAGCTTAATTTACTTGCATATTAGCTTAGCTTCCATTAATTTCTTCCATGGAAACATAGATGCATTCATTTAGCTTAATTGGTAATTAGGGTTTCAATCTTTTTATTTTAAAATCCACTTAGATTAGCTTTGCATACACCCATATCAATCATCTTAGCATAGATCATGTTAAAATAGCTTGCCTCATGTTCATTTAGCTTTAAATCATGTTTCATCACACATCTATCATCAATTTATTCGATTCCCTTCAATATAATTGATTAGAAAAGGCTCATTTATTCATGGGATTGGGAAAGGGTTGCCATCCCACATCAATGCGACACGACTCCCCCAATAGGATAAGTTTCAATGGATTAGAATAGGTATTTCAAAAGCTTTCGTGGTTTAATATGTTAATATTTAATGAATGCTTAGTTTAGTTTTGTTGATTGATCTTATTGGACTGATGTTTAGTGGAATAATTACGCTTTGAATCCTTATGGATCAAGTGTAGTTGGCCCATACTAATTGTTCAGTCATAGTCTATGTTGATGACATTAACTTGGAAGAAGTAGTAATGATATGTGGAAAGAGTTCTAGAATGCAATGCAATATGTGTTTGAAATGCCAATGCTTGGTGAATTGTCTTTCTTTCTTGGTTTACAGATTTCTCAATCAAACAAAGGAATATTTATCTCTCAAAACAAGTACATAAAATAAATTTTGAGTAAGTTTAAGATGGAAGAATGCAAATTGGTGAGTACACCTATAGTTACTAGGTGTAAATTGATTAAGGATGGTGGATTTTCTCTAGCAAACTAGACTTTGTATAGGTCAATGATTGGTAGCTTGTTGTATGTGACTACATCTAGACTAGATATAATGCAAGAAGTTGGGATGGTACCTAGATTTCAGACATTTCCTAAGGAAACTCATGTCAAGGAAGTAATGAGGATATTCATATATCTGAAGGCTACAATGGATTTTGGTTTGTGTTATCCTAAGAGTAAAAACTTCACTCTAAGTGCATATACAAATCTAGATTAGGCATGAAGCATAGATGACCAGAAGAGTACAAGTGGTGGAGCTTTCTTCTTGGTGATAGTATTGTATCCTAGCTAAGAAAGAAGCAAGATTCGATATCTCTATCCACAACAGAGGTAGAGTACATTGCAACAACTTCATGTTGTAATAAGATATTATGGATGAAGCAGGATTTGAAGGAAATGAAGATAGAGTTCAATGAACCTATTTCCATTCTTTGTGACAATACCTGCGCTATAAATATTTCCAAAAATATGGTAATGCAATCAAGGATAAATCATATTGCAATTAAGCATAATTTTTTGAGAGAAGGTTGAAGACAGAGAGGTGAAGTTGGAGTATGTTAAAACCAAGGAGCAAGTAGCAAAAATTTTCACAAAACCTATTCTCAAGGAGACTTTTGAGTATCTTCGATAGAAGTTTGGAGTTGTTGCTCCCTTCTCTTGAATCAAGAGGAAGCACATGTTGAGGGGGAGTGTTGTCTCCCTACCACAAGAAGATCTAGTGGTCTAGAAGAATATTTTTGAAGTAGTGTGATATGGACTCAAGGGGAGTCTATCCGGGAAACAAGTTTTTGGATTGTGCAAAAAATAGTTATCCTTTTCAATTGATGTCAAAGGGGGAGAAATGGTCTCAAAATTATAAATATTCTAAGAAGAGAAAGTGGAACTCAATGTGAGGTTTCCTCCTGATTCAGCCACATTAGATTTGTCTTCTTGTGCCAACAACATTTTGCTGTTTGCCATCAATGACAAAGGGGAGATTGTTGAGCATATGTTATCATTGATGTCAATGGATTAATTTCATTGATGCTCACTGATGGAAAATGAGTAATGTTAGTAGGTAGTTTAGTGAAAATTAAATGTAATCATATTATAAAATTAGAGCATTTTGAGAACAACAAAGAATATTGTTGTAGTATTCTTGCAATATCATACTTGTATCCTTTTTGTTGCTGGAAGAAATTTGAAAGCCTAATCCTGAATGTTGGAGGTTAGTTACTTAGGTAGAGAGATTTTTTTGTAAACATGTTCATGATTTTTATTTCTTCCTATCTATGGGAGTTTTGGTTTTTGGTTTGAAAGGAGAGTATATCTACACCTGTTTTTATCTTATTCTAGAGTTTTTGGGATTCATGTTCAACATGTAAAAAGATTGAAGTGACAATTGGGTCACTGTGCTAGTTAATTAACTAGTGGTTATTTTAAAACCATGTGGCAATGGCTTGTAGTGTGTGACCTTTATAGGTAGCATGGGAAAGTGAAATATGTCCTAGTTAAGATCCTTGAATGAAGCACACGACATCATGTTTTTTTGGTGGCATCAAATTTGATTTAGGACTTACTCACTACACATTTCATGTAAATTTGAATTCAGGTCCACCTTAGTGGACTTGGATAGTTATGGATGGTGTTAAGGAACTCAAGAAGCTGACATGAAGTGTTGTTAATGTAATAAGATGTATATAATCATCATAGTTTATATTTTTCTAGAATGAATATGCGAGTGTTAGAGTAATTGTGAGAGCAAGTGTAATTCAGTGGGAGTTGCATCTCAATCATTTTGCACCATCATCAAAAGATCATAAGTTGTATGAGAGAGGGTCTAAAGAAAGTTTAGATCAAGTGTAAGTTGTATGATCGACATTGAAGTTTCACAAGCTTTATCTTTGTAATTCGGTAGGAATAGTGTCTTAATTGTTGAGTTGGTGCTTAGATCTTTGTATTGGGGATTGGTGTATTTGTTAGGTTGGTGCCTACTTCATAATTGTAACTCATTCTTTATTTTGGTGAGGCTAGATTTATACAATAGCTCCAAGAAGCTCTTCTCACCGTGGTTTTTCCCATTTTGGGTTTCCACGTATATCTGGTGTTCATTGTGTGAATGTGTGCTTTTGTGTTTCTTGATTGATAGTCTCTATTTTGATTCATGCTTGATGATTCATGTTTGGAGATACATGTTGAATTAAAGGCTTTTAAATAGATTTGATATATTGATTTACCCCCTCTCAGTATATTGTGTACCCTTCATAGACAACCTCAAAAAACACCTTCTATGCAAAATACCTGAGGGAGTCCAAGTACCATATTATTAGCACTCAACTATTGGAGATACTTATAATTGAGGTGTACAAATCTATCATACCATAGTATTCTCAAAGAGTCAACATGGAAAATATGTGATACTCCATAAGATGACTCAAAACCATGAAACCTATACAAACAAAACCCATGATATACTCTACCTGATGCAACAATATTCTTTGTACAGTGTAGTTGACAAATAACTACATAATGTGGTGAAAAATCAATTGTATTTCCATAAAAAATATGAAAAATTTGGTAAACTGAAAGGAGATTATCTGAAATATTAAGAACATAGAGAATATCCTCAATTCTACCTTATGTCAACTATACTTTACCTGACCCCATAACTAGAACCTATGAAGAGTTTCCCCTAAAATATGAGAAGCAATGCTATCAGAATAGATGCTAGAAGATCCTATGAGTTAATCATGTGGTGTGAGGCTTCATAGTCAACTATCCAACTATCCTTGGATGAATCCAAACCTTTAGTTGTAAGGGGATGTCCCTTAGTATGTTTGGGAAGATCAATGTCATGTCTCTACTTGGCCTCTTCCATAGTTGCAATGCTCTTATGAAAAAGTTTTCTATCATGATTCTATAATCCAAAAAAAGTACAATGGAGTTTATTTTAGATTTGTAAGGCTTCTTTCTTGATTTTGTAGATTTTGTGGCTTGTGTGTTAGTTGGATTCTTCTACTTAGATGATGGCTCATTTTTGAAGTTGATTCTACCTTAGGTTTATTAGAAGTATTCTTTCCTTTTCCCTTAGATTATTTGAGAATGAGTGCCTAAATTTTTTAAGAGGTGATAGCATCCATAGATATTATTTTGTATTGTTCTCTTGTAAGTCTATCACAAAACTATTCAAAATATGACATTACAGATGCCATTCCAAGAGCATCCATGGTACATTAAAAGGAAAAAGAAAATATCTAATAAGGACCTCTTAACTTTGAAAAAATCAAGAATACACACTCTATTTATTTGTGTTTTACCAAAACCTTGAATTCTAGAAATCAAAGACTTAAATTGAACCAAGAAATATTCAATAGAAGAGAAGGCATCAAGAGACAATGCTGTTAATTCAACATCCATTTATAGAATCTTGAATTCATCAACTTTACCAAAGAGATCTTTAAATTTGTCCCATATTGTACAACTAGAAATGTGAAATTGTAATTTATTGGAAACAAGAAGACACATTATTCTCATTGCTTCATCTAACTTGCTCTTTGATAAGTAAATTTCTCAAACTCCCTAATAAATTTTTTGTCTTGTAACCATTTTCCATAATACCTTGGATTGAAGTTTAATTATTGTACTTTGAATTTCCATGTATGGAAATTATGTGGATTTAACAAGTTTATTTTATGATCCATGATACACACACAAAAAATCACTTGAATTGTGCCTTATTAAACCCCCCAAAATTGTATCATATCTGAATGTAGATCACCTCCCCAAAAATATGTAAAAATAAGAATTACAATCTTGTGTCAAGTTTGGAAGCCAAATCATCCATTTATAACTTAGATATTTTTACAAATAATGAGAAATAGAATTTCCCAAACCAAATTTTGATTGCAAATCTAGAATCCTTGCAAAATTATGATGAATTTCAATGAAAATTTTGTGAATTTTCGATAAATGAGGTGAATGTTATGGCCCATCAAAAATTGTACAAATTACACTGATTTTCAGAAGATTAAAAACATATTGAAAATGTATAATTCTGAAAACATCTTGATGCCGAAATTTTAGGATTGAGGTTTTTATCCAAATGAAAAGAACACAACAAGATTTAGCTGAATGAGGTCTACTAGGGTTTCTTGTTTTTGTAGTCATCCTTGGTCCCTCTTGCATCATATCACACCATAGGCATAGGATTTTCTCATTTAATGTGTGTATGTCCACATTTACTATGAATTTCTTGGTTTTATTATGCCTTCAACCAGATCTAACCCAACAGTTCTTGTTGGTGTTAGTGGTTCAACGAATTTTCTCAATGACTTCCCCTCCAAACAAGTGCCCCCAAAAATTTGTTCTGAAAGTGTTCGGCGAGGTAAGTCTTTTGACTCACTGGCTAATGTGGTTTTTCCCTTGCCAGATTTTGATTTTGCATGTCAATGGCTAGAGAAGCATACTCTTGTTGGTTATTTTGTTGGGAGGACTCCCCCTAAAAGTGTGCTTAAAGATTGGGTCCATAAGGCCTGGGTCCCTCATGGGGTCCACCTTGATATGGTCCAAAATTTGACCAAAGGTTTTTTTTTCTTTTCTACTTTGTGGAGGTCAGTCATGTTTAGGAAATCCTATACCATGGTCCTTGGTATGCCTAGTCCTCTTTGTTAGTCTTCCAGTTGTGGACCCGAGACTTTGTTGTCTTAAATGACACCAAGTTACAGGTTCCAGTATGGATTGAGTTTCTTGGTTTACTGTTGCCTTATGTGCCTTTTTGCAACATATTATATCCTCTCCAGGGATGGTTATTTGTGTTGAACCAGATAGACTCTTTCAACATCGCCCTCAAAAGTGAGTGTGTTGAAGTGGATCTTTCACAAGTTTTGAAAGAACCCATTGATATTCAAATTGGCACTCTCCAACATACCCAGAAAGTCACTTATTTTAATTTGCTGAATACTTGTTATAGGTGTCAGTCCGCAGATCACAAGATTAATAATTTCCCTTTGATAGTACCTCACACTCCTTCGCCACCATGAGATATTGAAAAGCCCCATTAGGAAGAAAATTTTGCTTCCAAACCAAAGGAGAAGTGGACAACGGTTACAAACTAAAAAAATAAGTCTAGTGGCTTTGGGATGGTTTCCAAAGTCCCTAAGCTAGATAAAGATATTTCAAACCCTTCAGTGAAGGGGAAAGAAGCCCAGGTTGACTCTACCAATACTTCCGCATGACCAAGGCCTAAGGCTATGCCTCAACTTGTTGTCGTCATGATAGCACAACTGACTAAATATCCTCCCATGTCGGGAGCTCATAGGAGGTCTTGAATCCCTTCTCGGCCTCTGGAAGAAGGAGAATTTGTCCAAGAGAAATGGATATTTTCATCTCCAACCATTCAAATTGGTTTAGTTTTGCTAGAATTTTTACAGAATCGCTTCTCCACCTTGGATGAGGAGTCAGACTCTGATGACATGGAGGAGTTTCATTCATGAATTTCCTCTCATGGAATGTTTGAGGTCTAACATACCTCTCTAGGAAGTATAAATTGTTAGGGATACTCTTCAGAAGTATGCTGGTGTAATATCCCCTTTTTGGGATAACCCTAAATCTTCCTTAATCTATCAATTTCAAGTGATCACCTTGGGCTTGGGAATGTTTATAGCATGAGTAGACCCTTGCAAATATATAAGAAAATCAAGAGAGCATGGTTAGGAATACAACTACCTATTTAGACTTGTAAATATGTTAGTAGGCATTTATGAATAGAGACAATATCATAATAAAATACATTGAATTTCTTTAGATGTTCTAGTTCATTCTTCCTTGGACATAATGGCCTAATAGGGTGCCCAAGAGACCCTCTACCATAGGTCCAAGAGCAGTACACCCCTCTTGGCCCATGTGGCCCTTGCCATCCATATGGGTGGGGTACCTAGTGAGGCGTCCTATCACTGTTCCCCTTATCAGAACCATTATGACTTAATTATGTAGGGGGTTTGAGGGTGCAACTATAGTAGGGTGTCCTGGAAAGTCATTCCCTCTAAGCCCAAGAGCAGTACACCCCTCTTGGCCCATGTGGCCCTTTCCATCCATATGGGTGGGGTACTTAGAGGGTTACCCACATGCTGTTTCCCCTCCTCATAGGTCCTAAACTCCCTTATATTATGGCTAGTGTTTGCAATCAGGTATTATGAAGCACAAATCAATGAACATTATTCCATAAGATAAATGCACAGATTCTAATCTCAATTATTGAATCAATAATATAAGTGTAGACACATATTCTATTTACATTATGCCAATAATATAGGTTCCTTGTATTTAGCCAATATAGATGATGCAAATTTAAGCACATGTTCAAACTAGCATGATTAATACATATTAGGTTCTCCTGTAATAATACTATGCCTATTTGACTCATCTTTAGCTTATACTATATTTGCAAGACATCATAATACATAACTATTATTTATATTCAACAATAAATGATTACTTAGAATCATACAGGTGCACAACCTATTCTTATTCTAACCAGTGGATATTGTTTCTTACAATCTACTATGTACAACCTAATCAAAGCATGAATCATTTATCTTCAGAATGAATATATTTATCAATTAATATATGCAGTCTTACCTCTATTTGACTACTGTTGTTGGAGCTTTCTTTTATTCTTTTGATCTATCCTTCACACTTAGGAGATATCATTAGCATTGATCAAGCAAATAAGTGTCTACTATCCATACTTATTTAAAATATTATACTTATAAAACTTAATAATTGTTGCAAGCAACATTATTACATAATCGTATATATATATATATATATACTCTATATCATGATCTACACGTATATTATTATTCTTAATGATTGCACACACACACATATACTTATCTGATTATATCCTACTATTGCTGCCTCATAGAGATGCTTCAGACATCTCCTCCCTTTTAATTTATACGTTCACTAGATTTTCTCTTAATTTCTCTAATTTTTCCTTCTCTATCATTTTTTTCCATCTGCCCTCAACTTAGAAATAAAATGTATTCCTGTTGATATTTTAATATTTATCCCTCCTATCATAGCCTTTTCACATTCATTCCACCACATTTATGGAAGGCTCAAATTGGTTGGGGAAAATTGCAGAAATAAAGGGTTTAAGACAAAGCTGACATGGGAATAAGACAAGGAATGTGGGTAAAGAAACTCCTCCAAAAATATTCAATAGCTAGGTTATAGGTGTCAAAGGCGCTCAATCTCCAAAATAATTCCCGATTTTCAAATTCAAAAACCCCATTATATACCCTACAGTGGAGGAAGAGACACAACTGATAACATATTTGTTTCTTAGTAAGGGCCACTTTTCTTTCTATACTCCAGTGTTGCTTTTCATTTTTCTTTTATTTGAAACTAGTGTTGTCTTTTATAACTTAATTATTTCCTTTGTTAAGGCATGATCATTTTAACTTGTCCGTTGCTCCTTTATCATTGATCACCACCCTCTAAGGTATTTTAATATTATTTTTTGTCTTTTAATTATTATCCCTATCTTTTAATAAGGAATCGTTAGCTACTCATTTTGATAAACGTATTTTATTTTAATATATATATTATTTTATATTTTTTACTAATGTATTTATATTTATATATTAGTATTATTATAATGATAACAATTTAAATTGTTAGTATTTATATTTATAATTTAATATTTATATTGTTATTTTATTCATTTATTTGGTATTTCAGTGTTTTATATTTAGCTGTTAAAATTTTGAGGGACATGACAGCTGGTATTGATGTTCTTTGCTTTCAGGAATTGAAAATGGTTGGTTTTTTGCTTGCTTTGGCTTGTCGCTCTATCTGGCCATCTAGTAAAATGTTTTGTACTAAACATGAGGCCGTATGTGGCAGAGTAGTCACCCTTTTGTCCCCATGGTGGCATGCTTGTGTGGTCAATCATGGGTTTGACCCCACACATCGGCTCATCTAGGTTCCTTTTCACATTGATAATCATTCTTTTGGGATTATTAATGTTTATGCCTTGAATGATGTTGTTGAAAGATCTCTTCTCTAGCGTTGGATTGTTGATTCACTGCCAGTTCCTATCTGACTGCTATGTGGGGACTTCAATATGGTTGAGATGGTGTACAACAAGGATGGCACTCTGCCATTCTGATGGGTAGTTGATGAAAGAGAGGCATGGTGCTACATGCATAATAAATTGGGGCTCTTCGATCCCAATATTGGTTGTCGCCATTCTTACTCTCTTTGGCACACTTGGTGCAACTACAAGGCTAGTTCTGATAGGATATTTAAATGCCTTGAGCATGCCATGATCTCGGCTCAATCATTTTTCTAGCTATTCACCACTTTCGGTTATGCCATTAGTGGATGCGACATTGTTAGAACATTTCCCCATATCTTTTCGTATTGAATGGGAGTTAAGGCAACCTCATGCTAGTAGGACTCAATTCTTTCTGAACATGTCCTTGTTGCATCACCAATCCATGCTGGCCCACATTCATACAGTCTAGAATTTGGAGTGTAGCCCATGTCATAGTACAAGGTGGATTACTTGGTGGAATGATGCCATCACTAGCACGATGAGGTTTCTTCACATTTATGGGCGCTAGCTGGTCATCTTTTTCCATAGGTCCTATGCAGTGACCACGACTGACCTCTGATCTGCCATCGAGGCTCTGGAAGCAAGCCCATTTTCCCCTTCCTTGCAGGTCAGGGTGGTGGAGTTAAGGCACAAAAAAAAAAATGCTGATAATTATGTTGCTTGAGGGGCACAAATCAAGGCCAGGTTGCACTGGCTTAAAATCTGAGATCGCGCCTCCAAATAATTTTCACTGGCCCTTCATGCTAGGAACTCTTCTCTTGGTATCAAAAAGATCAAAGAAGGAAATGTGGTGCTCTCTGAGCTGCCTGACATGCTCTAGGAATTTGTTAGGAATTATGAATAGGTGTTTGTACAGCTCAAGATTATACTTCCAAGTGATAAAAAGCTCTTCAATATTGCCTTGTTGTTGTGCCAAATAGGCTATCATTAGCCTAGAAAGGCTTCTGTGAGAAATTACTCACAATTGAGGGCCTCAAGGAAGCTGTCCACACTATGGCAGATGACAAAGCCAGGCTGAGAATTGATGGCTTCTTGTGTGAATTTTACAAAGCCCTTTGGGATTGTGTTGAGCATGATCTGCATAAGGTTCATCTTGAAGCTTTTCATTCCAAAACATTAGGTACTCTAATCAATAAGGGGAATATTAAATTCATACCTAAGTTTGGAAATCTTGAGGATATCTGCAATTGGCGACCCATCACGCTCCTCAATGTCTCTTATAAAATCATTTCCAAAGCTCTTTCCTTGAAAATTTTCCATCATTTGCCTCAGATTGTGCATTCAGAGCAAACTGGTTTTATTAAATCTAGATTCATTCTGGATAACATTATTGATGTTTGGGAAGGAATGAAATGGGCTAGACACTCTAATAAAAAAGCTATTTTTATTAAAATAAACTTCGCCAAAGCTTATGACCATATTGAATGGCCTTTTATTCTTGCCATGTTGGCTGCCTTAGGGTTTGACCCTAATTTTATTCAGGTTGTGCAAATTCTTTTCTCCGACGCCTCTACTTGTATCACCTTTAATGGCTACCAATCCCCTTCCTTTGGTCTATTTCATTTCATCCGCCAGGGTTTCCTGCTTGCTCCCTCACTTTATGTGCTTGTTGTTGAAGGTTTTGGATACTTGTTGGCTAATGTTGTCTCCCAAATGCAGGTTAGAGGAATTTCTTTTCCCAATTCGCTAGCTCAACTTGTCAATGGCCATTTTATCGATGACTCTTTTCTTACTCTTCTAGAAGAGGAAAAAAATGTCATAGATGCTCTGGATTTCCTTAAGATTTTTTTCCTTGCCTCCAGCTCTACCATTCAATGGCACCAAACCTTATGTTATAAGCAGTCTATTCTGCTCATTCCTTAATGGTTTCATCACTATGGTTGGAAATGGATTGGTCTAGGGGAAATATTTCAATTTTTGGGCATCCCATTTTCCTTCTAGGCTTCTCCCTCAGATTTGTGGCAAGCAATTCTTTCTTAGATTGAGAAGAAGCTGGCTTACTAGACTACCAAGCCTCTCTCTGGCTATTAAACTCCAAATTTTCTCTAAAGTTTTAGTTTCTACATATGTTTATTATTCTTCTTGCTAGGCCCCCTCGAAGGCCACTTATGCTAAGCTTGAAAAGTTGTTGTGCAACTTTCTTTG
The DNA here is from genome assembly GCA_007258455.2 of Sequoia sempervirens. Classification (NCBI taxonomy): domain Eukaryota; kingdom Viridiplantae; phylum Streptophyta; class Pinopsida; order Cupressales; family Cupressaceae; genus Sequoia; species Sequoia sempervirens. The sequence continues at coordinate 58,307 of VDFB02036506.1, forward strand.
GGCCTTTTCTGAGACTCATTGAGGGTTTCATCACGTAGCTTGGGATTTTTTCTACTTGCCCAAAGACTCTAGAGGGCTTGGCTTGTTTTCCACTCAACGACAAGGAATTTCTGTTTGTGTTAAATGGATAATTAGAGCGCTTACTGGCGATGAGGCCTAAAAAATTCTCCTTAGGAATTGCATTCAATCTGACTTTCTTGCTCATAGATTAGCTTGGAAGGGGATTGGCTTTCAGACCCTTCTAGTTATGAGGGAACTAGTCCAAATTGTGGGAACTTTCATGGCCAAGAATATTTGGAAAGCCTAGGAAGCTATTAAGCCCTGGCTCCATTGGGATGACTCTAGTTTCTGTGATGGGATTTCTCTCAATCGATAGAATGTGTGGGGGTCACCCCTTTTTTCCAGTAATGGTCAGCCACTGAGCCACCCTGGATTAAGGCTTTAATATTTCACAAAAGGGGTATCCAAACCTTGTAACAGATGTTTCATAGACCCACAATGCATATTATGTCATGGGAGGATTTTTGTTCTCAGTATAGACTTCAAAACCAGGACTACGATACTTATGTTGGTATGGTGAATGTGATTCTGGCTGATATGATTCATAAGGTGGGTATTCGTGCCACCAAGCCCTAGTAGAAGGATTGAAAGTGGTACCCAAACACCCCTTTCAGGAATTACAAGCCTAGGCTTGGCTATTTGTGGCTTTCGCCCCAATTTTCTATGATTGATAGTTTGAACTAGTGATGACATCTCTAGTCTTTTGTGTCTATTTAGCGTAAAAGGTTCTCTACCACTTGGTCTGCAAGTGTTGATTCGTAGCTCTCCCACTTTGCTTGGTGTATTCTTTTCCAAGGCTTATTAGTGGGGTTTTGGCTTGTCCACTTAGGGTCCAAGACCCTCATTGCCTATTCTGTGGGTAGGCTAAGATGTTTAAGCATCTTTTTTGGTTTTGTACAAGAGCTCAACAATTGTGGAATTGGATTCATGACTTCTTTCAGCCATTCAAGCCAGAGCTATTTTCTCGGCATATTATTTTGCTGGGTGATTCTCCCAAGCTTCTCGCTAAGTATACCTAGATTTAGCACACTTTTAGGGTGGAAATCCTATTCAGTATTTGGAAAGATAGAAATGCTTGCATATTTTCTTACATCCAGATTGATAAATATGTTTCTCTATACTCTAAGGCTATTATTTTTTCTAATGTTCTTTTACAGATACAAGTGCAAGGAAATAAAGTTGCACTTGAAGTCTCTCACCTACAAGAGCTCTTGGACCACTAGGGCAATGCCCATTGTACTATGGTTCGAGTGCCCCCTTCACCTACCTCTTCCTGTGGCCGACCACCTTCACAGGGCTGGTGGCAGAGTGGCTCTACTTTCCCTTGTTCTTAGGCTCCTCCTCATAGTGGTTCTCTCCCTCCTTAGAGGTCGTGTTCTCCTCCTTTGCGAGTTGACCTCGGGTGGCCCTTTGGAGGGGTGGTGGGGGGCGGCAGTGGCTCTTTTTGGGTGGCCCATTGATACTGCTCTGGGTAGCGACTCTGGTTGGCTGGATTTTGTGAAGTGTCTCTTGCATTTGAACTTTGCAATCTCATCTACATGCGAGGAGAATAAGAAAGATAAAGAAAAAGAAGATGACGATGGTTGGGGTCCTCCTGACGTCACTCCAAACCCCACTGATGTATGGGGAAAGAAACCGAATGATAGGGACCCTCTGCCCTTGGTTGGCACTGCTTTGGCCACATGATGACCATTTTTATTTTCATGTTTATTATGTTTACTGCTTTCTGGACTTGGTCCATGTGACTTTGGACTTCTGGGCTCTATCCATATGACTCCCGAAGTGTTCCTTTTTACCACCCACTTCTTTTTTATGAATGTGTATTTCTATCTTTTTAATTAATATACTTAAATGCCTATTCATAAAAAAAAATGGGATTGGAAAAATCTTTTAGTGAATATTCACAATCCCCTCTTAAATTACAAGCTTTAAATGTTTAATTTAATTTTGATGGTTTACAATTTTGACAAATAAATTACCACCATCAAAGTAATAAAGAATGGGTAGTTAGAAGTAATAAAAATAATCCATTTATGGAGTTGACCTATTCTTCCAACTATTGAGGATCACTTGTTGTCGCATGTAGAGATTAAAAAAGTTGTTTGTAGAGAACAAGCCCATTAAGGAAGAGGTGCCACCAATTGACGAAATTTGTCCAACTCTACACATAGCACATTTATTCTCTCAACCAATAGACATTTGCATCACCAGGCAATGGGAGGCGAAACATCTACAGGTGGAAAAACATCTACAAGTGATGAAAATATGAACATCAACTATGCAAAGTTAAATAGTAGATGTGTCGACCAATAGAAATGGCTCATGGAAATGGACAAATATGCCACATGTGGAGATGTCAAACAAAAAATGGTTGCAGTCCAAATAAGACTAGATTGTGAGGCGTAATTTGAGTAATCATAGAGGGAAACCCTTTGAAAATGTTGAGCACTATGAAGGCTTGGCCACAGTGCAGCGATAATTGTTTGGTCTATGGTGAAGAATCTAGGCAAGGGTGCAGTGAGGAATATGGGAAGCAACATCAGATGTATTTCTCTTGAGCGATTCAAGGTTTGAGGCATAAGGAGGACTACCAATAGAATAATGGACGTCATTCAGTTGCAACACACATTCATTGAGCACACTAATTATCTCTTTCATGAGGGGTACCTAGTGAGCAATTCATACAACTACAATAGCTTCATGATGAGAGAAATCCAAAAAATGGTAGTGTGAGGGTCGCTTCAAATAAAAAAATGAACCTGATGCAAGCTTCTCATGGCCAAGGAGAAAATTTGCTACTTCTCAAGATCACAACAGAGGTCGATATCATCAGAGGATGGCACACATAGTATTTCCTCACAACTTCTTGCAAATAGGTCAAATTTAGCCAAATTTTCTCTACAACTAGTCGATAGACCACAAAGTTCTTACAAAAATAGGTCAGAAATGCCAATTTTTTTCAAATAGGCCAAAAATGGGTAGATTGACGAAGGGCTGTTTGGCCATATGCTATTTAATTTTTATTTTTTTTACAACTTTTAGTATAAGAGGTCAATTTTTTTTAAAAAAATGAAAATTATCAAATTTAACAAAACAAAAGGTATTTCTTCATTTCTTGAGCCTTCTGGATGTAATGGAAGTTTGTTTGGTTCCATAGTGCTTCATTGATAGGGTTGAAAACTTGATTCACCAAAAAATTGAGAAGGAACTTGTAATTCTTCAACACTCTAATATCATGTTGGAACATAACATAATTAATGCAATATTCAAACTACCATAAAATGAATTAAGCACAATACAAAATCCAAATAGCTATCATATATTGTGTAGAATACAATGATCACTCCTTGTTTATATAAAACAAGGAGGTAGGAAGGTGAAATAAAAAGACTGATTAACCCTCCAAGCACAATGCGCCACATGTAGAACACTTGGAACAAGTGTGAAGGAATGTGTCAAGTGTCTATGGGGTGAGATAGCTAAACCACTAAATGAACTTAAGATAGTGTGAATAGGACTACTAGATGTAGGAACTAGATAAATGATAACTAGATACATAAAGACACTTTTCACACTAACAATGTATACTAGAATGAAGGAAATAAAATGTATTTAAGAATCCCAAGGTGCTATTGGGCACTAAAATAACGTAATGTTGAAATAACAATAGTGAAATGAATAAAGAAATATTAAGGAGAATAAAAGAAATATCATATTATTAAGTTTGATGAATCCAAGAAGACAAGAGAGCCACAAGAATAATGTTGTAGGATGTTGGTGTGCTCACAAAGAGGAATTGAATTCAATATAAGACTTGTAAGAAAGTTGTACTCTACTAGAGAGTACTTTAGAATACTAAGGTTACAAGAAGAAAATCCAAAGAAATGCAAGAGAGTATAAAAGTTAAAAAATAGATTAAAAAGTGGAAGAGGATGCAAGAGAAAGAGGCCAACAAGCCTTTTAGATTCATTTTGAGTCATTATCATTGACTTTAGAAGGTGAAAAGTGGTAAGATTATTGAAAATAACTATCAAATAGGAAACTATCACAATATTCTACCATGTCATGTAGGCATCTGCATGTAGCACTATTATCTAGACAATTTCAACTCTAGAAAAGGTGAAACACAAGATTAAGATAACTGAAACATATACTTGATAAAAAAGGGTCACACATGAGTCAAGGCCCTTACACAATGGGAGGTAAAAAAGGCTAATATAAGGGTAAAAATGAGCCTAGATAAACACTGAAGGGATGGACATCAAATTGAGTGCAAAAATAATATGAAATTGTAAGGGTATGTAGTTTTTGACTACAAAAGATTCATATCTAATAGATAAGCCTTATGGACTAATATTTTAAAAGAGAAATACCTATTTGGTGAGAATCCTCAATCTTATCAAAATGAATACTCTGTTAGAGGATCTATCATATGAAAGGGGATGAAAGAGAAAAAGTAAGTAATAAGTTGGTTCACGACCTTTCTCCTATCGTATATTCTTTGCCTACCACACTTTGTATAAAGTGGAGCCATGGGAAATATGATTGTGGTCACCTCTTATAAAGAATAGCTACGATACTTCTAATTATGCGGGGATCAAAAGAAACAAATATCCCTTGCGTCCAGAGTCTAGACTTTAAAGGAGAGACAAATTTGATAGTGTCGCCACTGTAAACAGGTGCATAATATACACGGCTACATTTTTCATTAATCGCTAACCATTTGGAGGGAATCCTAGCATGACATGGATGATATTAAGAACAAACTCAAAATTAAAAGAGCAATGATGATAGTTAACAAGAGCCACAAATTATAAGTGTAAGTGCAAATGATCAAGGGTTAAATGGGCATTAATGAAGATAAGTTAAAGACATCAGTACCTTCTTTGGCAGTGATTATGCTTATCCAAGGGGTGCGATTAGTCTTGAAGGGTCAACAAAAAAAGGAAAGTCATCACCTTTCATAGGGGTACCTTTGGCCATAAAATTATAAAACATAACTAGAAGTGAAGGGTAGAAGAACATCAAATGGTTTGGAATATATATATATATATATATATATATATATATATATATATATATATATATATATATATATATATATATATTTTCAGCAAATCTAAGTTCTCCCAAGAGTCTTAATCCTCCTTGGTATTGGATGCATGAGTAAATTGAAGATACCTGAGACAATGTCGAAGATGAAATTCAATTGAGCACATTGATACTGTTTGAGATGGTGAAGAGGCATGATCCATTTCATAATCATTAATTGCATGTTCTTGAAGGAATAAATCATAAATCACAATCATATTGATGCCAAAACCTATAACATATTCTATTACATGCTTTTAAAGTAATCTACTAGAGATAACGATTATTCTCCATTATCAAACTTGCATTCTTGATGCTAAATATTAGTTTAGACTTAGTTCTTAGAATTTACATGTTAGAATATTGGTATCATTGGTATTATCATAATTGTAGACACTTAAAAATTCCTGATAATTGATATTATGCATTTGACTCTGATTAACTAACATTATTTCTTCCTAAATCACTTTGGACTAACCAATTAATTAAATAATCTTTATCATTTAATTAAATTCATCGACTTCTGTTAATCAAATAATTAATTTTATTGGATTAATTCACCTTATTCTGACTAATGCTCATCATATTTAATTAAATCCTCCTAAAGTCCTCTCATTTGATTATTTAAAATCAAATGTCATAAATCCCCTAACCCACTCAAGTTGATTGATTCTAAATTAATTAACTCTAAATCACTTGCTAATCCTCGTTAGTAAATCCTCTAGCTTTTAACTCCTCAAGAGTTAAATCAACCCATGGTCAACTAACTAGGTTGCACATGAAATTCATTTCTTTTAATTATCTAATTACCCTATTTATCCTCACAATGACATATTCCTAAAAATATTCCTCCCAACTACCCCTTCATTTAATTTCCCTCCAAAAGCCACTTACACACCCATAAATACCTCTTACAAAGGCATTCACCCCTTCTTACATGCCATCTTGTCCCTTAAATTCTCTTACATTCTCAACAACATTCTCTTAGATCTTCAACCACATTTATTTATTTCTTCTTACATCCTCATTTATTCCTCTTACATCCTCTTTACTCACACATTCCCCAAAATGTGCTCCACCTTCAACCATTAGCCTTGTGACAAGTGTCACATTCCTATTGGAAGCCATTTTAATCCCATATTCACCAATTTCACTCTTTCTTCAATCCTTCACTCCTATAAGTAGAGGCTTTCTCTACACAATATGGATCCACAATCTCATGCAAAGTCATTATGCTCATTTCATCCACCAATCATCCAATTGCTATCACTATCTTTGAGGGAAATTGGCATTTATCACATCCATTTTCATCTCACATCTACTTGCATCTTCATCATTTTAGCTTGAATTCATCACCACTTTGGAGAAATTTCATCACATTGCATCAACAATCTTGGAGCTTATCAACTTGGGATTGGGAAATGGCCACTTTCCACATCATAGTGATACCAATCCCCCTATGGGATGGGGTTTGGGTAGCTTAGATTAAGTTTTCATGTTTGATTTCATGTTTACTTCATGTTTTGAGTTTTATTTTCATCTTCTTTGCATGCTTGAGAATTTCATAGGGAGTGATATTTGTGCTTATTTGAATGACTAATTCTCTTGTGTTTGTCTACGTTTAGCTAGGTGCAGATTATCATTCATATTTTGGAGCTAGAAGGAGGGATAACCATTTAAAAATTTAACATTTTGGCTTATAAATCATGCTTTTGCAGGTTCCAGGAAGCAGCGTCGCCTTTGACATTATCAGTGTCACTTTTGCAAATATAGTGTCGCCTTTGCAAATAAAGCTACTTTTGTCATCACTGAGTCTCCTTTGAGGTTGCTTGTTTATTGCAGAGCTTCGCATTTATTTTTTTCACTAGAGCGTCACCTTTGTTAAATAGCATCACCATTGCAATGATACAAAGTCGCTTTTGAAATATAGCATCGCCTTTGTAAACAGGGTCGCCTTTGTTTTCTTGCTTTTGTACCCCATCTTAAAATGACCATATCTTGGTCATATTTTGGTCTTTTTCAGAGATTTTTTTTTAATGGGGTAGAATTTCATGAGCTGTGCAATGGTGTAGGTGTTTCTCAAATTTTCTAGAGTTAAAATTTTCAAATTTTCACCTAATGTCAAATCACATTGTAACTTAGTCTAAGTTTTAGGGGTTTTATGCTTAATCATTTATCTAACCCTCATATCTTCTTGTTTCTTGATTTTATCTAACATTTGGAACATGGATTCTAGGTCTTAAGAGGAGCATGAGCATTGAAGTGAAAGAAAAAACATTTGATATTCATTGTAATAGTGTTTTCAAACACTCATGGGAAAATAACCCATCATATGTTATTTTCCTTTCATGCTTCACGACTACTAGTTTTCAATTGGGCTCTAAAATTAACCATTGCATTTTTGCTTTCAATTTGGATTAAAAAATTAAACCTACAAACTTACTAATCATTGCAATCTTGGGTAAAATTGAACAAGGTAAACTCACACTTAATTTTTGGTGCTTAAAATGAACTCACCTTTACTTTGAAGATTAAAAAGAACTTGTACCCTCTTTGTTTTGTGGTTTGCAACTTGTCTAAGGTGTGTATGCTCTTCTCTTGCACCATTTGGTGATCTTGAGAATCAAAAGCATCTTGACATTTGTATAACCACCCACATATTTCAATTTGGATCTAAAATGAACCCCATGCTAGTGTGAAGAAAAGGCATTGTGTGTGCTCCCTCCTTGCACTTCACACGTATGGGAGGTAGAACTACAATTGTACTTCCTTTATTTTGTATATCTTTAGAGGGTCTGCCACCCCACTTCAAAAGGTGGGAACGACCCAAGCGGTAACAAGCTAAAGCCAAGCTCTTTCAATCGCCATATAAAAATGTGTTGTGATGAAAGTCATTAACAACAAGTACAAATGTGTCATATCGACAAGTGTCACCCTTAGTATCTATGTGATACATCAAAATCACTTCTTAGGAAGAGATTGGGAGGCCTCTTGACTGACCATAGTCTTGAGCTAATCTTGCTGCATGTATGGCCACCTTGAATGGAAGCCCTTACTATGAATCAATTGTTTAGTGACCAAAAAACCTTTATGCTTGCTAGTGCAGGAACGGTCATTCTGAAGCCGCCCCACATTTTTACTATTCAAAGTTGAAACAGGAAAATCCTTAGGATCTTTAGATTTTCAGGATTTGAGATTTGGTGGTCCCAAGAAGTGTGTCATGGAGGGGAGCCAGTTTTGTCAAATCTCTAGTTGCTCGTTTTGTCTTAGTGTTTGGAGAAATCTGAGTGGGGAATCAACAAGTACTATCTTTGCAGCCTAGGATTGTGCATTTTTCAAGTCAGTTAAACACATTGCTTGGATCTCAAACATTGAAAACAAACATTCAATAAATCATCAAAATTTCAAACCATTTGGAAAGAGTGAATATCTTTGAAGAGTCCAAATATTATTGTCCCTAGAGATTTTATCCTTAGAGGCTTCTAAATACTTGGGATCATATCTCAATTTTCTCTCTTCAAAGTCAACCTAGGGAAACTATGGCCTTGACTCTTTGATTTTCACATAATGCACCTTGTGGAATGAAAAGGAGCTAAGACATAGACATTTAGTTTGAAATTTAAGCAAGATGAGTTGATGTGGTAAAAAAAATCCATTTAATCAAAGATAAAATCACAATTGAACCCCACACTTGTGCTTGGTATCTTTTGGTCATATGGTTTTCCATGCAAACATTGGTCTTTTGGTTTGAATAACTCATAGGGTAAGGCATGTTCTTCAATATATTGGTCTAGTAAACAAAGTTCTTCTTAGGTTCATCCAGGATCAAATCAAACACTTCATCCATCCCCAAAACATCCATCAAAATCCATCCCACAAACAACTTTTAGAGCTTTGGAAAAAAGCAAAATTCTAGACTTCGGTTAATCCTCAAAACACATCAAAATCACCTTGTTTAGTTAGTAGTGTGAGAATGCATCCTTTCTCATACCTCTAGTTAAATTAGTACCCCTTTAACAAGTTTTTCCTAAGATCACATTTCCATCTAAGGATTCACAAGTTCATTATCCAATCAAAGCAATCAAAATCAAAACCTAAGTCTAGTATTGACCAAAGTTCTTAAAAGTTCAAACACCCATATCACTCACCCTTTCATCCTTCATCTCATCACTGGTCCTAAATTCCTTAGAGGTCAACAAGGTCAAAACACAAGAACATGGAATATAAACTTGATTCATACATCATGAGTAATCTAAATCAACCAAACTATCAAATCCTTACAATACCAATTGATTATCAAAACTCACATTTATACAATCCATACATGGGATCATTATCTCCTACAAACCTCAATGATACAACAAATGTGGGTATGCCCAATCTAAATTTTGGAACACCTTTCCCTAGATGGTAGATTTAACTCAAAACCTACAAATCTATCAACCAAACAGTCAATGCACGAGTCTTAAAAAAAACAACATTATCCCACCAAATCAATACATGCCAAATGTGAACATACCAAATACAGGCTTACCAAACATGAACATATCAAATCCACACTTGGTGAACTATGGGATAGATATGTTTGCAAATCATACCAATGTTGTTTAAAGTCCAAACAATATGTTAACAACTCAATGTATTGATCCAAGTCAAGGTAACACCATGGAAAATAAAGGTTACCTAAATCAAAGCAATGTGATTCTCAACCACAACAATGTTCAATGTCAACCTATAATGCAAAATATAAACATCATCCCAAATCATAACATTGTCCAAAATCAATTTGTGCATGATCCCATACAAATACCAAAAGTGTATATTCCAAATATGCTTGACCAACAACCAAATCAACTATATAAAGTGTGTCAAAATCAAAATCAAGATCAAATTTTGCAGCAGCAAATTGCTTCACTTACCAAAATAGTTGATTCATTGCACCAAGAGAAATCTCCACCCCAAAATTTACACACTCCCCCATTAGTTAAACCATGTCATCAAAATATTGGGTTGTGTCTGCAACTACATTAAGAACAATATCTCCAATATCAAGAAGTTGGATATCAAAATCAACAATCTCAACAAAAAGATCAATCATGACAAGAGTCTTCTCAACAAGCACAAACCTCACAAGATAACAAATGTGAATACACTCCTTTGGGAGAGCCAATTGAATCCGCATTACACAAGCTAGTTAATGCAAAACTCATCACTCTCCCAAAAGTAAGTGCTTTCAACTCTATCATAAACTTCCCTTGGAATAAGGGTAGAGATTATTGTGAGTATCATAGAGAAAATATTCATAAAACATCAAATTGTATTCAACTCAAAAATATCATCCAAGACCTTAATGATCAATGAAGAATAACTGTTGAGGAAAATGATCAAGATTCAACCACTAGTGATAGTAGTGACAATCTCTCCACCACAATTGTTGAAAACAATGATCAATATTTATCCATCAATGAGCACCTTGAATATGTTCCTACCTCATCAAACGATCAAATCAACATACATCAAGATTCACTTTTCAATCATGATGAAAATCCACCAACAATATCCAACAACGATCCAATTCAAGAAATGTTAACATCATTTGATCCTATGGTTGAAAACATTGAAAATATCTCCACCAAAATTTTTGAGGATAATGATCAAGATTCGTCCACCAATGATCATGTTGATAAGGCCTCTACATCATCCAAAGAGTTAGAAGACTTATCTCAATAATTTATTCCAAAGCACGATCAACATCTTTCACCAAAGTCTAGCAATTGTCCTTTCTAAGACATATTGATATCCTTTGACCTCATAGTTGAAGATATTGAAGGAATCCTCAACTCAATACTTGATCCAAATACACTCAAAGATCAAGAGGATATTGAGCCACTTCCCATGTCTAATGAAGATATCCAATAACCCTTTGTAAACAATCCATCCTTTGAAATTGACCCATGTCAAGAACTTGATCCAAAGCACGCTGAAAGCAATTTCAAAATTAATCAAGATCAAGAATTTGTATCTCCAAGATGCTACAATGATCTAATGGAAACTCTCCAATCTATACAAAATTATGTCACAAATGATGATCATACCCATGAAATACTTTCTTTGGATGGACACACAGATGATCTTCATTCAGAATAGGATTCCTTTACTCTTGGAACTATTACACAAGAACATGAGGTTATTGATTCCTATAGTCAAGCTACCAGGTTGTCAACATCAGGATCATATATATCCCAAATTCAGATTGAGGACATCATGTATGAAGATATCCAACATTATCCACTTAAGGAAATAAGTCAGACCAAATAGGATACTTTGGAGTTAGAAGAGTAGCAAATTGAAATAACATCATTTGCAGTGGTCATCTATCAGAGAATGCTTGCTAAAAAGACATATCGAAACAAGCAGAATCGGAGCATGAAGGTACTACTTCCATAGTATTGGGGGAAACTTTATCTCAAGCAAACATCAACATAGGGAGCATGAAGAATCCTTATGATGAAACTAATTCCAATACTACAACTAACCATATCATGAATCTTCAACCACCCATCACCCCATTCATGAATTAGGACCAACATCAAAAGAAAGATTTGAATCAAAGAACCAAAAACATTATCAAAGAAAAAGAAGCTAGGAAGCATAATGAACAAATTAAATACACATGGATACCAAAAAATACAAAGATAGATTGAATCCTTATCAAACTCCATCAGTCAAAGAAACTATGGGGAAAAATAAAAAAGGGAAATGTATCCATCAAAGACATCCAAAAATACAAAAGCAAGCTTCTTAAGCAACGTACAAAGTATATCAAGCCATTGGTCCTAATTCCACACACACTTCTGTATCCACCCATCATTGCTCATCTTCCCAAGTTTGGAGAGTCAAAGGTTCCAAGTTGTCAATGAATCTATCTTTTATTCTTAAACATACTCCACCATTCACTCCTCCATGTATGATATCCAATTCTCAAATTGACCATGTATTGGAAATCACCCTTCATCATAAGGATTCAAAAGGAATTCTATTGCAATGTGCGCACAAAGATAAAGTTAACTTTGGTATCAAAAAAGTAGAACATAATTCTCAAAAGTTGCATTCAAGTGCACATATCTTAGTGAAACAACTTCTTCAAGAAGGATATCAATGAAACATTATGAAAGAAACATCAATTTCAGCACTACTGGGTGGTTCAACATGAGCTTAAAATATTTCACAAAAAAACAAAAAAAATCAATCAAAAAATCATGAAAATAGTAAGATAAAAATCGTCCTCTAGCGAAAACCACTATAGTGCTGCTTTGGGAAAGTACCATGGTGAAAACTAGGAAAACATGCGTCGTGTGTAGAATCGAGCATCTATGTGCACTAATTCAGGTGGAAGCATCTTATCCCATCCATAATAACTCCAACATTCCCTCCATCTTATGCATAATAAATCCATTCATCCATGAACCATTTATCCAATCCATTTCTTATCCATCTACATCCATCTTCCAAATCATCTTGATTTTGATAAAGTTTGGTGTACACTTTACACTTGTTTATGGTAAACATCTTGACATGATTCATTTTCATTGATCCTATGGGTATGTCCAGGATCATCATGGAAAAAATAGGCCCTTATGTGGCAAAAATTTTAGAAAAATCAGAGTTAGATAACTTGACGTAAAATTTTGAATAAGTTATCTATATTATTTCAAAAATATGTAAGAATAGAATTTGTAGCAAATTGAATGTAGTTTCTAAACTACTAGGTTTATTTATTTTTAAATTATTTGGTGAAAATTTAAAATTTCAATGTAGTAGTACTTAAATTTCAAGAAAAAAATAAGTAGGTGTGTCTGACCACCCTAACCACAATAAAATGATAATATTTTAGATATAAGGAGAGGACTCATGTTCTGATGTGATGCATATTTTTTGTAATTTTTTTCCAAGTAAATAATTAATTATGAATTTTTTATTACAACTTTTAAAAAATATAAAAAATTGTATGTCTGACCACCTTAACTTGGTCAAAACTTCATGAAATTCTTTTTTCTTTAATCCTATAATATGTGAAGCATAGAATGCGACACATGTTTTGTATTCAAAAAATGATATTGTTTGAAAGCTATAGATGTTTTTCAATCAACCTATCAATTAGGATTTTAGGAAAATGAATTAATTATTTATTAAAATCAAAGTAAAGCATAATTTATATTGGTGGAAAGTTAAAAATCTCCTTTAAAAACCCTTTTTGTTTAATGAATTCTAGGTAAAAAAAAGTCGTTAGCCACATACCCTAGTACACATACCCATCATATCACCACTTTTTGGCCCATCATGATCCTACACATACCCCTATCCTACCCAACACTATCTAAGCCATGAAGCACTATCCAAATGAGCATCCTTTTTTCGAACACCTTATCTTATCACAAGATAATCCTTGGCATCCTTTGTGAGCTTACAATATCCATCCATCCATACATCTATCCAAGAATCCACCCATGGCATTCCATACATTGCTAGACATTGGTGCAGATATTTACATCTTGCTTTGGGAATAAATTTTGATCTATATATTCCAACTTATGTGGTGATCCAAACATTGGAAAACGTAAAATCAAATTGGTCAAAGCATTTGTGAGCCAAAATCCAAATCACAAACCCATGACATATTTGACAAGAAGATGTTCCTTGTCAAGCTTTATCTTTCATCAAATCATTCAAATAGATTTTGTTCCAAATTGAGTTTCAAAATCTTGATCAAATCAAATCCAATCAACCCATCATCATCTTAGGATATCCTTCCCAATCCTCGTGTTGCTTAACACTATCCTTGCATTGTTGTGTATCCTCAACAATGTTATCATCATCAATCCATCAAATAGATCAATCAACCTTAGCTTGGTTTTCAACAAAATCCCAAAAGAGATCACTGATATCATCACACATATCCATAGTAAAATCATCAAAATCATGCAAAAAATCCAAAAAACATTCAAATCATATCAAAAACCCAAAACAGGTCAAAAAGTAAAAAAAGTCAAAACATGGTGGTTTGAACTACGTCGTCTCCGAGCTTAAACGTAGACAAGGCCATCATTGATATTACCTCGAGACACAAAAACACAAAAACATTCATAACATATCAAATTATCCAAAAATAGGTCAAAAGAAAAAAATTCAAAAACATAGTCATCATGTCAAACTACAAGGTTTCTGTGTGTATAATGTAGGCAAGGCTAATTTTTGATCAGCCCTCGAGGCCCCTAGGATAGGTCCTTTAGGTGTCCACCATAATAAACTGACAATCCAATATTGTTCATACTTCATCAATAATCGAGTATGTGTTAGTCAAACTACATGGTCTGTGCGTGTATAACGTAGGAAAGACTAATCTTTGATCAACCATCGAGACCCCTAGGATGGGTCCTTAGGTTAGGTTCTTGGTCAAAATATTAGAAAACACAAAACATTGAAAATTTTGAAAATCAAAACATTTGTAACACATCTCGAAAAGCTCAAAACAACCTCAAAACATTTCAAAATACCAAAAACATTCAAAAAATCCATCCATCCCATTTCACATTCACCCACAATAAACATCCACTCATAATAAATCAATTGTCATCTCCAACCTTTGGAAAAATAAGCGGTACAAGTATAGCAAATTTAAAAGTATAAACTCAAACGTCAGGGTTTTAAGTCTAGGTCAATAGGTAAACAAGTTGGTCAACTGTTGGTATCAATAACCCATCATCCCATTAGTCTCACAATCATCTAATAACATCATGTCCTAGGATGTATCTTTCCTACAAGGGACATCAACATCAAACATCATCGTAGTTTAGTCTTGGCTAAAGGTATGAAGGACATTAGCTTGTTGGTATACTTGATCTTTTCTTTTGACTTATCTTATTGTGCTCATTTCGATGACCTCTCGATGATATCTAATCAAAATGATTTAGAGAGAAAGGAATGGGGTATTGATCATTATCTTCTGTTTGTTGTGCTTGTTGGATATTCTTGTAATATAACCTTAATCATGCTAATTTTGTTTGGTTTGTATGAAGGATGTTTTGGATGTCTCGTTGACTATTTCATTGTTAGGCTTTTCCTTTCTGTGTTTTGGTCTGAGATGTTTGAAAATTCTAAAGTATATCCTAATAAGGTTTCGTATATTGGGTGTGAACAAGGATACTCCTATATGTTTGTTGAGTCAAAGTCCATTGCACTATATACCATGCCATCCTGTTGTCTATACCTTGATGCATCGTATCTATGTGTGTTATCAAACATAAGGAAAGTTATGCTCTTTACATCCCCAATCCTTGGATAGGCAACACATCATCACTAATCATCATATCTAATAAAGTCTCAACAACTCATAGACTTGTTGGACTTCTACATCTTCTTGGAATCAAGGGTTGATCCCTATGATTCTTCTATCCTCTTCCATGCTAACAGTGCTATCATGACATTCACCAAAAATCTACCCATATTCATAAAACGTTAGCATACCCATCCTGCATACTCATACATATCATCATAATAGGAGACATCATCCATCTCACATGCATTGCATCATCATTTATGTTGTTTAGGATAATATAGATTTGTTATTCTAAGCATCTTAAAACCATCTCATTTGCATCTTCATCATAATATAGATTTGTTAGTCTAACCTTCTCATTTCACCATATTGAACCTCTTTTCATGAGCTTGACCTAAAAATTGATATTTTCGCTCGATATCTTGAGGGGCAGTGTAGTAGTTTTATTCCTTTTGTTGGGGCAACAACAACAAGGGCATCCAATTTTTTTTTTTTTTTAAATTTTGATCTCACCAGTGTTATTCTTTGAACCAACACAATAGGTACCTTGCTTCAAAGAGGGGAAAAATGTAGACACTTAAAAAGTCTTGATTGATATTATGCATCTGATTCTGATTAACCAACATCATTTCTTCCTAAATCACTTCAGACTAACCAATTAATTAAATAATCTTTATCATTTAATTAAACTCATCAACTTCTACTGTTAATCAAATAATTAACTTTATTAGATTAATTCACCTTATTCTAACTAATGTTCATCATATTTAATTAAATCAAATCATTTAATTAAATCCCCCTAAATTCCTCTCATTTGATTATTTAAAATCAAATGCCATAAATCCCCTAACCCACTCAAATTGATTAATTCTGAATTAGTTAACTCTAAATCACTTGCTAATCCTCGTTAACTAGCTTTTAACTCTGCAAGAGTTAAATCAACCCATGATTCAACTAACCAGGTTGCACATGAAATTCATTTCTTTTAATTATCTAATTACTCTAATTATCCTCACAATGACATATTCCTCCCAACTACCACTTCATTCAATTTCCCTCTAAAAGCCTCTTACACACCCATAAATACCTCTTACAAAGGAATTTACTCCTTCTTACATGCCATCTTGTCCCTTAAATTCTCTTACATTCTCAACAAAATTCTCTTAAATCTTTAACCACATTCATTTATTTCTTCTTACATCCTCATTTATTCCTCTTATATCCTCTTTACTCACACATTCCCAAAAATGTGTTCCACCTTCCACCATTATCCTTGTGACAAGTGTCACATTCCTATAACTGACTCCCATTTTAATCCCACATTCACTAATTTCACTCTTTCGTCAACCCTTCACTCCTATAAGTAGAGGCTTTCTCTACACAATATGGATCCACAATCTCATGCAAAGTCATTATGCTCATTTCATCACTAATCATCCAATTGCTATCACTATCTTTGAGGGAAATTGGCATTTATCACATCCATTTCATCTCACATCTACTTGCATCTTCATCATTTTAGCTTGAATTCATCACCACTTTGGAGAAATTTCATCACATTACATCAACAATCTTGGAGCTTATCAACTTGGGATTGGGAAAGGGCCACTTTCCACATCAAAGTGACACCGACCCCCCTATGGGATGAGGTTTGGGTAGCTTAGATTAAGTTTTCATGCTTGATTTCATGTTTAATTCATGTTTTGATTTTTGTTTTCATCTTCTTTGCATGCTTGAGAATTTCATAGAGAGTGATATTTGTGCTTATTTGAATGACTAATGCTCTTGAGTAACTTGTCTATGTTTAGCTAGGTGCAGATCATCATTCACAATAATATCTATTCTCACTCATATGTATATTATTAGCATAAAAAGGATATAGAGTTACCCTTTTGACATATCTTGATATCAAATTCTATAATAAAATTTATGCAAAATTTAGAGTAATTCTACAAGAGACACTTTTGTGATTTGTTGACAACATGTTTCCATTGTCAACCCTTAACAAATGAAATTGTAAGAATGACCAATCTTAGGCTTGGGACATTAGAGTGGTATTAGAGTTAGTGAACTTGTTATCTTTTGGGAAAATGTTGAAAAGCTTGATTAATCATGAAGCAAGTAACAAGCCTAGTATTGAATTACAATCAAGGGATGATGTCTTGAACACATTTAAAGTGGTGGAAGAATGCTTATCTAAAGTGTTAGATATCAAACCATTGACAAGAAGAAAAGGAAATAAGGGGAAAGGAAATACCAATCGTGGTATTGATGACAAAGCACCAAATGCAAGTAATGATGTGATAAGTAGAACACCCTTGGCAACAAAGGATGAATTCTTTAAAAGAGAAAACCATCTTATGAGTAAAAATAATAATGGATGTTTTGAGGAAGAACTTTATCACACTATGGATGAGATTGCAAAACTTAAAAAGAAAAACCAAAAACATGAGCTACAACTTCAAGAGTCAAATAAATCTAATGTAGATTTAATACATGGCCTTGAAGAATGTGAGAAGATAATTTCTGATCTAAACACACAGTTTTAAGGAGAGTGTACAGATTGAAGGCCAAAATACAAGAAGAAGATCTGAAAAAGTGATCATTTATTTAAATATCAAATTAAAAAAGTAGAGAAAACAATTGATCATCAATTTGAAAATTCAAATTGAAGAAGAGAAAATAATTCAAGAAGAGGTAAAAATATAATTCAAAGCAAGGGAAGAAAGTTGTGAAAGGTTAGAATGTGAAATTGTTTCTATGAGGAAAGAATTGGAGAAGACAACCATCAAGTTGAAAACAAGTCTCAAGTTTGAGAAAAGCACCGAAATCCTAGATGACATCATTAATGGGAAAAGGTCATCATCAAATAAAACAAGGCTTGGATATAAAGAAAATCAAACATTCAAGGAAGATTCCAAAGAAACTCCTAAGAAGACAAATGAGGGAAAGATAAAAATCCTTGAAGAGACTTTCAAAATCCCTATTAAAAATGAAGGTAACAAGAATAAAAAGACTCCTCCTAAAGTTGACAAGGACAATTTTAAGAAGTCCTTTCCTTTAAGGCAAGTGCATACATATAGGTTCAAGAGTAGCTTTTATGGATATTGCTACTCATGCAATCATTATGGACATAAGGAAAGAGATTGTAGAACACAAGTGAGATGTAACAATAGATGGAACAAAAATAGAAGCCTTTATGGGTGGACAAGTAGAAACTACAATACATATTCTCCTCTAGTGAATTATTTAAGGTTACATGCTATAAATGCAACAACTATGGACATATATCACATCATTGTAGAAGTCATATTATGGGACCCTTGAAACAAAACAAGAAAATAAATATACTTGGAAAGCATAAGAAAGAACCTATGAAATTTTGGAAGAGGAAACTAAAGCAAGAGAACGAAAAACCTATGCAAGTAAAAACTTCATCACATGCACAAGAGATATCTCCTACTTCATAAGGAGAAGTACAATTTTAAGGGACGTTGAGTATGGAATTATCCTTCAGCCCCATCAAGAAGATAGCTCAAAAGACGAAGTATGAGAATGAACAACAATATCTATCTCGGTTTAGACAATAAACACTTTTCCACATTCCAAAAGAGAAGGAGACAATTGGAGTATGAGAAGTAGATTATTAAAATCAAAGTAGTGTAACACCATTGTGATGGTGCTTTCCTAAGGCTAACTTGGAATCTTGGAATCATTTGGGATGATCTACTTGATGAATATAGTACATGTTTACTAGATTATGAAATGAATTTCCTCTAAAGATTTTGTGCACCATTGGTTTATTCTTCTCCTTGGTAGTTTTCCAAAGATCATCTTTACCAGTGACCAACACGATTATGTTTTGACTGGATGGTGCTGCCAACCTTGGGACCCATGAATTTCTATAATGGATATATTGAATAACATGGAATTGCTTCATGGTGTGATGGAGTCTAACAAATTTTTTGAGTTCAATGGAATCAACATGAAGTAATGGATATGTGTTGGGATGTTCTACAGGCTTATTTGGGACCCTAGTATCAACATGAAGGTCTAAAATTGCTTGAGGACAAGCAATTTATGAGAAGAGGAGACTATAATAACCCCACTCCAGATTGGATGACAACTCGCAAATACAATTATCCTAAAGTCTTCAAAGGTCACTATTGGGATGACAACACTCACATATCCTAGGAATTTAATATTTGAAGATGTTTGAGCAAGATTAAAGGGTATGTGCAGGATCATCATGGAAAAAACAGGCCCTTAAGCGGCAAAACATTTATAAAAACCAGAGTTAGGAAATTGAAAGTAAAAATTTGAATAAGTTATCTATATTATTTCAAAAATATGTAAGAATAGAATCTATAGCAAATTGAATGCAGTTTCTAAACTACTAGGTTTGTTTTAAAAAAAATAAAAATCTATTTGGTGAAAATTTGAAATTTCAATGCAATGGTACTTAAATTTTAGGAAAAATAAGAAGTAGGTGTTGTCTAACCACCCTAACCACAATAAAATGATAATATTTTTAATAAGATTTTATATATAAGTAGAGGATTCATGCCCTGATGTGATGCATTATTTTTTGTAATTTTTTTCCATGTAAATAATTAATTATGAATTTTTTATTAGAAATTTTTAAAAAATATAAAAACTTGTATGTCTGACCACCTTAACTTGGTCAAAACTTCATGAAATTCAATTTTTATTTTTTTAATCCTATAGTATGCAAAGCATGGAATGTGATGCATTTTTTGGATTCAAAAAATGTGATACCATTTGAAAGCTATACATGTTTTTCAATTAGCCTATCAATTAGAAATTTAATCGTAACTTGAATAGAAAATGAATAATAATTACTTATTAAATTCAAAATAAAGCATAATTTATATTGATGGAAAGTTGAGAATCTCCTTTAAAAACCCTTTTTGTTTCATCGATTTTGGGTAAAAAAATAGTCGTCAGCCACATACCCATCATATTGCCACTTTTTGGCCCATCATGATCTTGCACATACCCTAAATTATTGGGATCTTATTGTTACATATCCACCACCTTTTTATTATAATATTTATTCACTCATGAAGGATTCAGAATATAATCTCCTTAAGCCTAATGAGATGTATTACTCTATGTTCTTTCCAATCGACGCTGATAGGATCAAGTCTAATACATATTGGTCGACCAAGCTCTTAGCTACAGATGATTATCACATGGAAGATGGATGAGACTTGTTAATGTAGCTGCTAATGGTTGGAAGAGTCGTGACATTTATCCTATCATATATTCTTTTCCTACTACACTTTGTATAAAGTGGAGCTATGGGAAATATGATTTCCAACACCTCTCATGAAGAATAGCCGCAATACTTCTAATTGTGTGGGGATCAGAACAAACAAATTTATCCCCTACGTTCAAACTTTAAAGGAGAGAAAAAAATTAATAGTGTCACCGGGTGATCCCACAATACCGGTTTGCAATTTTTGGCGAAACTTGACACTGAGTTCTGATTTTTTTAACTAAATCTTCACTTTTGGGCGCTTATAGTGGCTAAACTGTGAGGAATTTAAAAATGATGCAAACTAGTGATTTGTGACATTTTGTTTGTAAATTCTAAATATATTGTTTTCAAAATTTTTGGAATCTGATTGCACTTCTTTTTCCATATCCTTCGAAAACTAGTTTTTTTTAGTAAACACCATTTTTAAGGAGTGATGCTCACCGTATACAACATAAATTTTTTTCCATGAAGGATAAAATTCTATTTTTTTCGAATTTAGATTTGTAACTACGATATCTAGTGCTTTCATTTAGTTTCATAGTTTTTTATTGAATATTTTTTCCTTAATCAAGTTTTGAAGTCAAACCAATTACAATTCAGACATAGGCCGACTGTATACAACATAACTCTTTTTGTATGTATTGAAATTCAAATATTTTTTGTTGGATCAAGGAATTCAATATCTAGTGCACTAATATTTTTCAATTTTTTTTTTTTGATAATCTGCTATTTTCCACATGTGTAGAACGAAGAGCTTTATTTTCGGTGAAAAACCTATGTTTAATCAAACTTAAAAACAAATAAATAATAAAACCAAAACATATTTAAATTATATTTGTTGGATAACTCATTTTGAGGAATACCATCATCCAGATGGGTCTATGAAGTCTCCTCCATTTTAATCCTCAACTCGAGCTTCGAAGGGAAAAATTTTGGAGATTTTTTGTGCCAGAGGGGGAGAAGGGGGGTTCTAGCGAACTAGGGTTCACTAGAACTAGGAGGGTTCAAGAACCCCAAACCCCCCCAGTTCTAGTGAATCCCCCTTTAATGCAATTAAAAATAAACCCATTAAATGGGGGTTCGCTCGAACCCCCTTAGTTCTAGTGAACCCCCTGGTTCTATTGAACCCTTTAGGGGGTTCTAGTAACCCTCATAGTTCTAGCAAACCCCCTAAAGAGTTTTCCATCTGAAAATGCATTTTTCCTTCCTCAATGGAATTGTAAACCAATTTTGTGGGTTTACCCCGCCATTGTAAATAGGTTCATAGTATACACAACTATATTCTTCATCAATTGCTAACCATTTAGAGGGAATCCTAACATGACGTGGAGGATATTAAGAACAAACTCAAAATTAAAAGAGCAATGATGATAGTTAACAAGAGCCATGCATTATAAGTGAAGTAAAAATGATCAAGGATTAAATGGGCATTAATGAAGATAAGTTAAAGACATCAATACCTTTTATGGCAGTGATTATGCTTATCCAAGGGGTTTGAATAGTCTTGAAGGGTCAACCAAAAAAAGGAAGTCATCCACCTTTTATAGGGGTACCTTTGACCATAAAGATATAAAACATAACTAGAAGTAAAGGACAAAAGAACATGGAATAGTTTGGAATATATATATATATATCAGTAGATCTAAGTGTTCCCAAGAGCCTTAATCTACCTTGGTATTGGATGCATGAGTAAATTGAAGATATCTGGAACAAGGTTGAAGATGAAATTCACATGAGCACATTGATACTATCTGAGGCAACGAAGAGGCATCCATTTCATAATCATTAATTGCATGTTCTTGAAGGAATAAATTATAAATCACAGTCATATTGATGCCATAACCTATAATATATTTTATCACATGCTTTTATAGTGATATAATAGAGACAACGATTATTCTCCATTATCAAACCTACATTCTTGATGCTAAATATTAGTCTAGACTTAGTTCTCATAATTTGCATCAGAATATTTGTATCACTGTTATTATCATAATATCTATTCTTACACATCTTGATATCAAATTCTATAATAATAAATGCAAAATGTAAAGTAATTCTACAAGAGACACTTCTATGATTTGATGACAACATGTTTACATTGTCAACCCTTAAGGAATGCAATCGTAAAAATGACCAATCTTGGGTTCGGTACATTACAAAAGACTAGAAAGGATAATGGATTGGGACTGTGCAACCTTAATAGTTTAGGTTACTAAAATGTTAATGAATGATATAATAAGCTTATGTTGGTGATCCACTTTCCTAATTTTAATAGAAACCAAATTTTATTTCAAAGGATTGGCTGGTAAATTTATTAATGTATGTTTCTTATTGTTCCAATATTTTCATATGGGATCAATTGCAAAAAAGAGGTTTCTCAAGTCCTAGTCAATACCCTCTATTCTTTTGATAGGAAGAAGATGGTTCTCACCTCATTCTTCATTGTGATTTTGTAAAAGGAATTTGGGAAAAAATATTGATCATAACTTTAATATCAAATGGGATTTCCTATATATGCTTAAGGAGGTTAATGAAGATTGGATTTTTTTCAGCTCTAAATTCCTTCAAATTCTCTAGCATATAATCTCTTGTTTCAATATTTGGAAAGTTTCATTGGAGCATAAAAAAACTATAATAGCACTTGGTTAAATCCATAGAAAAAAATTGTTAGGAGATTATAGCTTGACATGTTCTCAAAATCTAAACACTCTTGTGCTTTCTAAGTCTACAACAATTAACCCTTCTAAATAAACTATCTTGAGGAATTCACATAAGGTAAGTAAGATTTTTGATACTTCTTAACCCAAGGCTTGTGTTATTAAATCAATAATTCATTGGAAACCTCTACCATATGATTAGTTTAAGATTAACTTTGATGGGACCTCAAAAAATAAACTACCTGAATCTCAATAGCTATGGTTCTAATTAAAAAATTAGTAGGAACCTTGGTTATGGTTGAAACTCTTTTAATTGGTTCTAATATGAATGATATGATGGAAGCTAAGGGTCTTTCCTTGGGTCTTAGTATGGTGGCTCATTAGGGCATTTGAAATCACATCATGAAGGTGATTCTTCCTTAATATTTTAAGGTTTACAAAGCACAACATTCTCTCAACAAATATTAAGGAACTACATCAAGGAGGTAAGAAATTTTTTAATATTTTTTTTATAATACTTGAATTGTGCACATCCTATAGGAAGAGAATAAAGTGGTAAATGGTTGGCTAACCTCAGTTTGTAAAAAATATTTTATTCCTTTTGTTAATTAGCGATAAGGATAATAGGGGAAAAACCCTAAATCCTCTTAGGGATATCATTAGTGAGTGATATAAAGAATTCTATTTTGAACATAGAAAGAAGATTTCTAATAAGCTATTGGGCTTCAACCTTGATGGAAATTTTAGAAATCTTGGGTCTATTTTTATTTGGTATGGCTATTATGTTAGAAATATCTCTTGGTTGATTGATTTTATCTTTAGATATAGCCTTTGGCTTGTTTTTCCTCTATTCAATGAGTCTCCTATTCACACATGCTTCAAACTTTCCTCCATTATCCCTCCTCTAAATACATGTAATATTTTATAATTTTTTATAGATTATATTTTTAATCACTTTAGTTGACATACTTCTACCCTTTTGATTCCATCTTTGCTCCTTTTTTCTTATTCTTTCTCTTTTAATATCCCTTTAAACTATTGTTATTTCTTTGGTGTCTATTTCTTTTTTATTCCTTCTTTCCATCCTCTCAATTTTTCCTTTTCCAATGTGAAGTTTCCCTCTTCTTTTTCCTTACATGGATAAATATTTCTTTATATTACTAGTAGTATTATAATTCAAATATATATTTTTTTCATCCTATTGTTTAGAAGTTATGTGTTTACCTCACCATTGGTATGGACTTCATTTATTTTTTCTCTTCCTTTCTATTGTTAGTTGGAATTCAACATATTTAGAAGATGTTGTTGGAATTTTTATTAGAATTAATATCAATATTTCTATTTATCTAAACAAGAGAGTAAGGTCCCTTAGCCACACTCGTAGTAATTTCTTGAACTTCTATATTTTCTAGCAATATCTAGGCTAACTCATGCATGGAATTGGAAATGAATGTAGCCCCTTTTATTAAAAATAGTTTAATATTTTTCTAGTAATAAATATTTTATTTAAAAATTTAGTTGTGTTGTAAGTAATTTATTTTATTTTCATTTAATTTTTTGAAATGTTAGAGTAGGCTATTATTTAATTAAATAATTTTACTTTATGTATTAAGCCACCTTAGATGGCTATGCATCATTTGGAGAGTTAGTTATATATGTGACACTTCTCATTTGTCACTTGGTGGAGCATTCTTACCACCTTGAGTTAACACTCATGTAGTGACTCAAACTAGTCATCTTATATGTACAATCTTACTCATTGTAAATCCATCCAATATTCTATCAATCTATTTTGCATATTGCTTTCATTTTTGTGCTTCCTTTATTCTTGCAAGGGTGTGCTTGCTCTTGTCTAGATTGATTCTCCTACACCTACATGAAAATTATAAGAATAATAGTTCTTTAAGTATAAATAAAATAATATATAAAATCATTAAAATAATTTACTTTCAAAATTTATGACACTATTGATATAATTATATAGAAAATATCTCTTAGTATTTTTAAATATTTATATTTAAAATATCTATATTAATAGTATAGATGGACATTGGGGTGGGGCCTAATTTGATTGACTAAAACATCCTCTTGCAAAGAAGAGGTCATAAGGTCTAGTATAAATCAACGTTGCTGCCTGCAAAACGAAATGAACGTTGTTGCCTGCAAAAGGACGTGCTCCGAGAGAGATGGACTGTGGCTCAACTGTTGGAACACACTTTTATTTGTAGATCCCGTACCAGCTCTTTCTGACGTCTATGCAGATGCTCAGAATCTAATACGATTCATTATTATTTGATCGACTTTCCTGGGTATAAAACTCTTAAAGATATGTGCATCGAGTCCAAATGCCCTGCTTCAACTTGAAATTCAGATTCTCCTTCTCAAAGCCAAATCCCTTAGATTTTAGAGAAACTCTGTGAGCACATGAAAGATATATTCAAAAATTCAATTAGCAATACTTAACATATATAAACAAGCATGATTTGCCATTGGATCTCCATAATTTCAAGCAAGCGGCCTTTTTCCATAATTTCAAGATAACAATGTTGATTGTAAGGATTTTCCATACACCACTTGGCTATGAATGGAGCTCAAATGCCTATCTAATACATGGAAACCTCTCCGAATTCATGACATAAAAATACTTACAAACATTTTACATATCCTCTGAATTCTGTGTTTTTCATGTATTCAAATATGCGCATGGCCGGCGGAGGACATTCACGGGTTCTGCACAAAACAGGAAATAGAATATTTTATATCAATTAAAGTTATTGCGGAGGACAGTCACGGGTTCGACAACTCCCATTTTGGCGCAGGCCGAGACTATGCTGGCAAATGTGAACTGATCGGGTTGAATGCCTGTTTGTTGCATTTGCTGAAACTGTGTGACTGCCTCATGAGAATACCCATGTCCTCTGCTTGGTACAATAACTCATGAACAAATAAGTTAAAATATTTTTAAAATTATGTAAATTATTAATATTTATAATTTTGTTTTGATTTGTTTCATCAATTTAATTAATATAATATATTTCGGAATGTTATATTTATCAAAGATTATTTTAATAATGTAATAATATTTATAACAAATTTTGATATCTATTGTCAAATAACTAATGAATATATAATTAGAGTACACATCAATATAGTTACAAGTATATTTAGGGTTATAGTTAGGGTTAGCGTTAGAAATAGGATAAGGATTAGGATTATAATTAAAATTGAGAGTGGAATTAAACACTAAACCTAACCCTAATTTTAAAACTAACACTAATTCTAATTGCAACCCTAATCCTAACCCTAACTCTAACTCTTACTCTTACTTTAACCCTAACCCTAACACTCAATAATTCTAACTCAAACCCTAACTCTAACTCTATTTCTAACCCTAACACTAATCCTAATTCTAAAACAGACAACAATTCTTATTGTAACCCTAACTAAAATATATATGCCAGTAAATAAAATAGTTCCAAAATAAAATAAAATAACTTCAAATTAACATCTATCTATATTTTTTAGAAATTTATTTATGTAAGATATCTATACTAATTTTTAAATATATACTTTAAATGCCGAATTCAATTTATTTATATATAAATTTAAAAAAATTAACAAATCCACCTTATTTTAATTCATAAATTTTCTTCATCCTAAATTGAACCACGCCGATCAACTTCCACCAAAATATTTAAATTTAAAACATAGGATGTCCGTGGGAAACTAAAATTTGACGATCTAAGTAATATATACGGACAATATTATCGATAGGTAGTTATTTTCATTGAATCTTAGATTCCCATAGTCCAACGTTTAGCATCACCTATTAAAAACACTTTAATTACTTTATTTCCCCTTCCAAAAAATAAGTGCTTGATAAACAAAACTCTACCGAAGTAGTGTATTTTAATTTATTTTGAAGTGGCCTATTTTTAACTTATAATATTCTTATTGGAAGTGCCTTAAAATCCCTACTTTTGAAAAGTGATAATTTAAAAATAAAAAAAAATGTTTATTTTATGAATTAATTAAATTTGTAAAAAGGTCTATTAAAATTATGTTTTAAAACTATTTTTAAAATATTGGACGCAAAATCATTTTTAAAGCTAAATCTTAATCTGTTAATCAATCAAGTAAATTGTTGTTTTTTAATATAATTCAATTACAAATCTCACACATAAATTTGGGACCATTTCATAGAAGAAAAACTATTTGTAATTTCCTTTTGTTTAAACAAAACATTGAACAGTATAAATTATTGAGAATCAGAATGAAGTATGTCCTTCATGAACAAACTTCCATATAACAACTCATTCCAAATGTCAGGCAATCCAGGCAAACACCAATGGCTACAATCTCCAAAGTGATCTGGATCATTGCGTTGTTCTGGTGTTAGCCTCTTCCCTCTTCTCATTGTGTATACTGATGGATGACCATCTTTTCTAAAATCTGACAGCCTGGTTATGTTCATCAAAGAAACTGGAACCTTCATTTCAGTTAACACCTTCTCTACCATTATCATTCTTTCTAGGGTAGGATTTATATAAGATTCGTTCAATATTGGCTCAGTCTCAGAAAAGCACTTATGACCCTTGGGCTCATTCCACATTTTGGAGCTGCAATATTCAATCCAAAACAGTTAGTTCTGCTAAAATACTTTAAGGAAAGCAGCATTAGAGTGAAAAGAAAGTTATATGACTGTACCTGAAATGAGTGGGAGAAAATCCGCGAAAAAATACTCTGGTTTTAGTTGGATCAATGTTCTGATCTACCCAATTGGCCCATGTAAGCATCCCTTTCATGAAGGCAACCAATGGATCTAACTCAGGGATGAGATAGTTGCCCTCCATGAAATAATTGTTCCTGAAATATACAAAAGTCTGATGAGAGACTAAAAAGATTTCTAGAATTTATATTACTCATGATTTCGTTTAGCTATCTGATATGAAAGCATGATGAGAGATTAAAAAGATTTTATATCATCTACAATCTACAATTTTTTTAAGCTATATGATATGAAAACATGATGAGCGACTAAAAAGATTTCTAGATTTTGTATCATCTACGAATTCTTTTAGCTATCTGATATGGAAGCATGATCGGAGACTGAAAGGATTTTTAGGTTTTATATCATCCTGATATGAAAGCATGAATCCGGATTTAGAGAGGCCTTACAATTGCACTTTATTCCCATGTGTCCACCAATGTCCTGAATTAAAGACCAATATATCAACATCTCTCCAATATGCTCCATGCTTCTCTATTGCATCTAAAATTAATATCTCCTTGCTTTCATTGCCATTCTTAATGCTTCCCAGTTCAACCAAAAAGGGCGCCCAAAAAAATTCAATGGAGCAGTTGTAATCCTGTATCAACCCAACAATCGGCCATTATGAATAACATTATAGTCTGGTTATTCACATTATTTTCATGGCTTGTCAACTAGTTCACATACTCGACCAAAAAAGACAATTTCTCTGAAGCGTGTTAGAAATCCAGATATAATATAGATCTGACACAATTCATTTCAACTCTCTATCCTGATGATGGCTCACAGAGTATGATCCGAAACGTTGATGAAAAACACTCCACACAATCAAATCCAGAAGCGTTCAGACTTAAAAATAAAAAATTAAATTGCCTGAGCTACAAAGGAAGTGGAAAATGGTGATCGCTGACTAAAACTCTTTCTATTTGGAGGCACTACTGTTGAGATGATGCATAGCAATGACTCCCATTGATTCCGATTGATGGAGTCCCCAACGAACATCAACCTCTTTCCCCTCAGTCTCTCAAGCATTTCAGTCGGATTCAACCTTGAGCACAGTCATTTATAACCTCTAAAAGTTAGCCAATTCAATCTATTATATCGTAAGCTTAAATCAATATCTGTTATACATTGTAGCTAAGTAAGCTTTATAAACAAGTGAAATGGAACAGACTGTAAAAGCAGAGCTAGATAAAGAATTTAACATAAAATGCTAGATTACCTTGGTAAGTTGCAATTTGCAGGCTGCCATCTCCATTTTGTATAGTCAGAATCATTACGTCCACCGGCTCTGCAGTTAAAATCTCCACTCATATAGGAGCATTCTCCATTGGGATAAAGTGGATATGAATCATCATGCACCCATTTTCCCGAATAAATGTCACACTGAGAAATTCTGTGTGCTTTAAAAGAAAGAGTTGTTGAAGGTATTTGAGCTCTGGAAAAAACAGATCTTGGGGTTTTGAAAGGGCCAATCATAAACCTTACTTCTCCAGTGTAGCACAGAAAAGAATAAAATATGAGAAGGGACAGAACTATGGCAGGTATAAGAGAACAAATGATATTATAAATAAGCTTAGTTCTCCATGAATCCCGCAGGCCCATGGCGACTTCTTAGCAATAGCAGTTAATAAACTCCTGTACTAATCAGCTAAAAAGTCAAGAAGATACAACTACTTAGATTGACAGATGGTATTAAAGCTATACAGAAGAAATTTTCTCTGCTTAGCATTAACTTCTCCTGCTCAGCATTAACTTTGCCTGCTCTGCATTAAATTTTATCCTCGGCTGGCTTTAACTTTTCTCCTCGGCTGGCTTTAATAGCTTTTAATGGAGGGGCCGCAATAGTCTGCTGAATCAGATCAGGTTCAATCAGTCCATGAATAGCGCTTTGCATCTCTGTAAGGAAGTCTTACAGCACCCATTTCTCTGCGCTTCTTCCAGTTTTTTGAGCTTTTGACGTCCCAAATTATCGATTTTCAGGGTCTAATACGAAAATTACGACCCTCATAAATATTTAATTTAGAGATCTTATTCAATGCTTGATAGAATGCTTGATGGGCGTATGAGACGTGATTCGTGGTTGACAGTATATACACACCAACCAACCTTAAAGCCACGAGTTGTTTTTTTGTTTTCGAGAACGATCAGTTACTTTTTTAATGAGGACTTTCCGCGAATTAAGTTTAGCTAATATTTTTGCTAGGATCACGAGTCTAGCTAATTGCGTACCGAGTGACTGATTAATTTAATGAAGCGTACAATAATGCCCTTATGAGGGTCCGTAATCATAAGTAGTTTCTTATCATTTTATAATACTAGTATACATATATTTTTTATTAATATATATAAAATCGTCTATTTTCAGTTAATTATATATTTTAAAAAAGAAAAGGGAGACACAAAATAAATCTCACTGTAATAATGGAGTAAGTTTTGTATATGTACATTTAAAACAGAGAAAACTATAAAAGCAAAGTTTAATAAAGGAAAGCAGAAAAAACAAAGTTAAGGATAAGATGTCATAGGCATCGAACCTTAAGAAAACATCAATTTAAATGGGTAACTTGGAAAAAAACATTATGTGATTCAATATTAGATGAAAGTAAGAATTATTGAAAAAATTAAGTATTATATAATGTCAAAACACTTCGAATTTAATTATTGCAATGATATTTTAATTTGAATATTTATAATATCTATTAGCAAATGTATTTTTGGAAACTTTTATCTAAAAAATGTCTTATTGTATATATTTATAAATTTATATGTAAAGAATTGAATATAGAGATTTGTATATATAATATCTTAAATAAATCTATCTAAAATGGAAATACAATCTCCATTATTTTTATTTATTGAAATGGTTATTTTTCTATAATTTTTTATTTACTTAAGAACTATTTTAGTACATTTATTAATATTTACAAAACAATTATTTTATAATTTATTTTTTAACTATATGTCTACTATGTTTTGTTTTTGTGTATATGGAAATATTTTTCTCCTTAACACCAGTAACATAATCAAACTGTTGAAGAATTATTTTAATTTATTTACATTGTTTACTAAAGAGCTATTTTGATATACTTAATTATGCCAAGGACCATTCTATAGTGATAAATAAGGGTGGAATGCGATGACATGAAACTATTAAGATAAAATCTTACCTTTTAACTTAAATATGGTAGTCATTTGCATGTTAAAATATTAAAATTTAATAATAAAAAAATATTTATAATAAATTAGTATTTTATAATATCATAATATTAATATTTAATTATTACCAAAATATTTCTATTATTCTCTTAGAATTTTGTTCTATTATATGGGCCCTCCACTTTGGGGCTATTAGACTTTGCAAATTCTTATAAATTTAATAATATATGGTATGGTTTTCTAGACCATTTTCATCTATAAAAAAGTATAATAACTATATAAATTTATTTATTTGCATGCATGGTTATTTTCATTTAAATATATTGAATAAAATAATTTTAACCAAATAATATATATTTCAATAAATAAAATAGTAAATAGCTATATGATTAAATATTTAATAAAAATGGTGGGTGGTTGGGGGCGTCTCTCCACAACGAAGATGTGGAGAGACCGCGACTATCAGTGTCATGACCAAGGATAGTAAATGACATGTTTGCAGAGGTTTGGCTCTTGTTTAAGGCCTATTTGGTGGGTTGAGGTCTGTGTGGCAACTGGCGTTGGCTCCAAATTATGATGGTTTCGAATGGGCGACTAGCAGTATCTTCATTGATTTCCTTTTCATACTCAGCTCAAGTCCTTTGGCTGGTGAAAAGATTTATAATTAAAGAATTTATTGTTGCTACGTGCCTTCATTTTTCGACGACTACAAGTAATGATGTTTTACTCCATTAGTGATCTAAGCTCGATATGGCCCATCTCCCAGTTAGTGTCATGGCAAGGCAAGATGCATGTTCGAGGATAGGTAGAAGGTGATAAGGAATTTTGGTAGGGCACAATGGATGAGGCACATCATGGTAAGTTTGGCAAGCCCGTTGGAGACTACCCTTTATATGTCAATAGTTGGGCACATTTTTTCGCCATCTTTGGCTTGTTCTCTGGGGTGCTCTATGTGGTAGTCATGGTTGAGCGCCCAAAATTCATCATCGATATTTCGTCTGAAGCAGTGGTGAGCATTGGGTAGGACACACCCATCCAACTCGACTGCAAGGTCTAACATATGACTTTCAAGAACATCACTGATCAACAATTGAAAAGGATAATGTTGAGGATTGATCACCACGCGGTGGTAGATGTAAAGATGATTATGGGAAAGGATTTTCTGGCAAACCAGGAGACATTTTGTGTTAACACCCACATTGTCTCCCATCTTTTGGCATTTATGTTGGATGTAAGGACTCCCAAAGATGAGGCAAAGGTCTTAGTCTACAAGATCTCCAAAAAGGAGCTCCTAGGTGGTTTGGAGGAGGTGATGAAATTGAATCTCCTGGGATGTGGCAAACCTTGGCCCCATGATCTACCACTAGTCAAGGTGACAGGCGAGGTCATAAAGGTTTACCCCCTACTATTGGAGCTTAGAGGCATGGCATTGGTCAAACATTATCAAATTGCTACGTAGAGGGTTAGTTTCGTGAAGAATTTGTTGGCATTGGAGTCAGCTAGTAGTTTTGATTAGGTGGAAATTTTTTCTCAATTTGCTAAGATGAACGGCTTCTAACCAATGTCTATGTGGTCAGGTTGGTTGCATAGGGTTTGTTAAATATTATAATCTTTTTTTTTGCAAATGGGTGGTGGTTGGCATCTTCCTTTTTGGTTTTTATTTGGTGTATATGTTTGGTTTTTCCACCATGGTTTTTGGGTAGTGACTACAATAAATTCTATAAATTTTGGAGGCTGATGGGGTCAGTGGTGACAAGCGAATGGTGCTAGGGCTGGATAGAAAGGGTATCTTTCTATAAATTTCACTACCTACTATGTAGACGTGATGTAATATTTTTGGAAACTTAATAAAATTATCTCCTTATGAATAAAAAAATAACAATAAAAATGAGAAGATTTAAATATCATGTGAAGGGGATGGTGCAAATGCAAGGCGACAGTCTGTTGTTCATAAATTGTGCATGCTAGGGATGTCTAGCCTTAACCATGGCTTATCCTTTACTCATCAACCTTCTCTATTTGTTGGTGTTATATTTCTATTACATGCATGTGTGGATTCAGAGCAGGGGAGGTTGATGTTTTCTAGGGCACAAATCTAAGTTTGCACTGATTTTTGGTGGGTAGTAGTTCATAGATTGTTGTGGGTGTGTTTGATATGAGTTTGTAGAGAATTGGGTGGGGTTCTTTGGTAGGGTATTCTTTTCTTCTTTTTGGTGAAGCTAATGGCATTGAATGGAGATGCAGGTTTGAAACATAGTATGCCCTTTCGAGAGGTATTAACTATGGATGATCCTTCTTCATCCTTGCATGCAAGTGCATTAATTTGTTGAGCAAGTCTTCAGGTGGGGAAGGGTCTCCAAAGAATGAGGCACTCAAATTTTGAAAGTTAGTGAATGTTTGGAAAGAAGTTAGGATAGACTTGTATTGGTAATCCAACATGACTCAATTGAAGAAGATGCCAATTTATTGAGGAATCATGCTTTAATCTATAAATTCATGGGGGTTTGACTTTCTCTTCCCTTTTTGGAGTCATGGGCTTGATGAACATGGAATCCTGAAGGAAAAATGGAGGTGATGCTGGCGGTGAGCAATTATTTTATGGTGGTTTTCAATTTCTTAACTGATCATAACAAGGCCTTTGAGGGGGGCCTATTTTATAACCAGGTTGGTTTGTTCATAAAGCCATGGTATGTGGGATTTAATCCAACCAAGGAACTTTTGACTTATTTCCTTGTATGGGTGTGGCTTGCTTGGTTCCCATTAGAGTTTTGGAGAAATGATATCCTTCATAGGATCACTTTTTTGCTAGGTAAGCTAGTGGGTCCTTCACAACAAATGTTTAATAAAAAGGTAATTTATCATGCTTACATATGCATTGAAATAATTTAAATAATCCTTTGCTAGATTTGTTGGAAATTCACCTTGGCTCCTCTTCAAGGATTAAGTAGTTGGATTATGAAGTGTTTCCTTTCAAATTTAGGATTTGTCATGAGTATGGTCACTTGTTTTGAAGATGTCCTAGAGTTAATCATGTAAGATCCCATTTAAATGAGCCTCCTCATCAAGCTCCTAAGATGGACAAAGGAAGGAATCCCATGTCAAGGAGGAAGTTGATAAGGATGGTTTTATTCTAGCTAAGCCTCATAATAAAGATAGAGGGTTGAAGCAAACCCTTAAAGATAGGAAGGAGGAGGGGTTTTTCAATTATTTTTATGTGTTAGAGGATTTTGACCTTCAAGAGGAGAGCCTAGGGGACTTGAATCTTTGGGATGGTAATTTGACAGTGGACCTGATGGAAACTAGATTTGTGGATATCCAATATTCTCGGGTGGGTGGGAGTCTTGATACACAAATGGATATTGTTCTTGCACTTGGGAATCCCAATGCTCCAATAATTGTTGTTCCAGTGGGAGAACTAATGAATTGACTTTGGTTGAGGATGATCCCTCAATAGGGAAGATATGGATTCAGGGAAAGGAAGTACAACCCTACCCACTTTAGGGTTGTAAACAAAGGATCTTAAGAAGGGAGTCCCAAATAAATATTTAAAGGTAGGATGGAAGAAGGATTTGGATAGAACTAAACTTATGAGAGAATCATTCGTGGAGTTAGGGTTAGTGAAAAATATTGACTCTCACTTTCATAACTCTCAGAGATGGTTTTCATCTCATGGAATGCAAGGGGATTGAATAGTGGCTCTAGATAAAAATTTGTTTGAGATATGGTTAGAGTTCATTCGCCAGATGATTTCTTCATCCAGGAGACTAAGTTATCTTTGTAGAGTATGTGTAACATGGCATCCAAATTATGGTCGAGATGTCAGTGTCAATGCATTAGTGCTCAAGGAAATGTAAAGGGTTGCATGCTTATGGAACCCATTGAAGATTTCCCCTCTTTCGTGGATTTCTAGTAGATTTTACATCTCTAATATGGTTGCTTCTAGTTTGGAGCTCGAAGAGGTTATTCTACTCTCAAATGTTTATGCACACACTGATATTCTTATAAAATATCATCTTTGGTTTCATATTTGGTATGTATGACATTTATTTTAATCACATCCTTTGATTTTGGCTAGGGACTTTAATGCAATTACTAGTTTGTAAGAAAAGAGGGGAGGGGTGGAAAGGCTGGAGTCTTCTTCCATTATTCTGCAAGATAATGTACCCTTCTTAAATCTAGTGGATTTTAAGCCTAAAAATGAATTATATACAAGTGGAGTAATAGAAGATGTGGCAAAGACTCTATCTAAAAGAGATTTGATAGATTCTTGGTTTCTTGCTTTTGGATAGGTAGTAATTGAGCAACCAGTTCAAAGATTTTAAGTGGAGAGGTTCAAACCATTGGCATACGAAACTGTCAGTTGTATTGGTGGGGACCACTAAGAATCCTTCCTTTAAATTTTAGTTTATGTGGTTGCAATATCCTTAGCTGTAAGACCTTATGATCAAGTGGTGGAGTCGGGATAGGCCAACCTATGAAACATTTATTTACTCCTTTGTCAAGTAACTATAGTTTGTAAAATAGTAGCTCAAGAAGTGGAATAAGAGGTGTTTTGGTAATATCTTTGTAGCTAAGTTGGCTGATCAAGATCATCTAGATGCTATCAATTGAGAGTGTGGTCTATTTGAAATTTCCCTTAAGGAGGGAGCAACTACCTTGAAGGATCTTGAAGAATGGGAATTGTGTGAGGATATATAATGGAAGCAAAAGGCTAGAATAGAGTTGCTTCAGGAGGGTGATAGAAATATGATTTTTTTCTTTAATTCAATCAAGGTGAAAAGGTATGCAAATATGATCTCTTCTCTTATTTCTTCATAAGGATATCATCTAATTTCCTTAAGAGAAATTTCTAAAGAGGCTTCATAGTATTTTTCTTGTTTGTTCTCAGAAGATTTTCCATTTGTGATTGAAGTGGAAAATTAGATTTTGGCCTATAATCCCTCATTAGAGTCTATGGAAATGAATGAGATAATTATTTAGCCCATCTCATTAGATGAGTTAGAAAGCATTGTGTTCTAGATGAAGAAAGGATTAAAGCCCCTAGCCTTGATGGCTTCCCAAATGGATTTTTAAGGAATTTTGGGAGGTTATAAAATTTGATTTACTAGAGGTAATGCAAGAATCTTAGAGGAACAAACAAATGTTGAGAGCTATAAATTCCACTTTAAGCTCTTACAATTAAGTAGGAAGGGGATAATTTTTTGAATCTATTCAGGCCCATAGCTCTTTGTAATATGCTTTATAAGATTTTGTCCAAGTTAAAAGAAGAAAGGCTTAAGCCTTGGATCAATAGGCTCATTTTTTAATAATAGGGAGGTTTTGTGGTAAACATTTTTTTTTGGATGGAGTGGTCATTGTAGTCAAGAAAATATTCATTTCATGGTCACTTCGAAAGAAAAAGGCTATGTTTATTAAATTGGATATGGAAAAAGCATATGATATGGTCAAATGGTCTTTCCTTTGGAAAGTATTATTGGATTTTGGTTTTGTTGATGATTGGGTTAATTGGGTGATGAGTTGTGTTACATCTACTTCATTTTTAGTACTTATTAATGGGGAGCCATCGACCATATTTGGAGCTTCTAGAGGTCTTCAACAAGGGAATCCTTTATTGTCATATTTGTTCATTTTATTGGATGAGGGATTGGGGAGAGTCATCAAGTCTCAAGTTGATCAAGGTCTTATTCATGGTTGGAGATGGGGCAATAGCCTACCTTCATAGTCTCATTTACAATTTGTGGATGACACTGTGTTGATGGAGTTTCCAAAATCAAAGAAGCTACTAACTTCAAACAGAAGTTGGATATTTATTTAGTAGCTCTAGGTCAATAGATCAATTAAGTTAAATCATCCATTTTCTTCTTCAATACACCTCCTCTTATTCAAAATCGGATTTCTCATATTCTCAAGTTTTAGCTAGGAAATATTCCCTTGGTCTATCTATGAATTCCTCTCTTTGTTGGACCAATACCTATGGGGATTTGGAAAAATGTGTTGGATAAATTTCATGTGAGGGCCAGTCATTAGACTTAGAGATGCCTTTCCTTTGCTGGGAGAGTTCTTTTTCTAAAATTTATGGTCCAAGTTCTCCATAATTATAGGTGCTTGATCCAAGTTACCCCTATTAGTTTTGTTAGGGATTTGGATTCTCTTGCAAGGAAATTCTTATGAGATAGAAATTTAGCATATTCAAAATAGTTTTCAGTTAAGTGGGAGACTATTTATAGACCACAGTAATAAGTCTTGGGTTGAGATAAGCTAGTCTCACTAGTCAAGCCTTGGAAGCTAAAATATATTGGTGTTGGTGTTCTAATCAAGATCAAATATAGGCTAGGATCCTCACATTTAAGTATTTGAGGAGGTGGAAAAGGAAGATATGTTGAGGGTCTATTTGTTGGGTAAGGGTTTTGTGATTTTGGAAACTCTTAAAAAGGGTGTCAGTTTGATTAAGAGGGGTTTGTTTTGGATTTGTAACAAGTTTTTTAAAGCCATCTTTTGGCATGATTCTTAGGATTGGTATCCCCCAATCATGTCCTTATGTCATCATTTGTAGGGTCCATGTAATCATTTTTTGGAAGGTGGATGGTCTCGTGTTGAGCATTTAAAATGTACCTAGAGATTGGGGCAAGTAGAGGCACTGGCTAGATGGAAGGTTCCTTCAGAATGACCGATTGGGGGTTCCAACAAGGATCATGATGATCTAAAAAGGATTTTAGTATGTAGAGACTGCAGTTCCCTAAGAGGGAGTGATATCCTAGCCTAGAACCCTGATCCTAAAGGGGTGTATTTGATGGCTTATGGGTATCATGTGCTGCATTCCCAAAAATATGAGGGGATGGAGGTTTCTTGGTGGAAGTTTGGAATAAATTTTCTTGAACAAAATGCAATTCCTTATTGTGGTTGGTTGCTTGGAATAGATGCCTCACCTAGGATAACCTTCACGAATAGGGTTTTCAAGGGTTGTCTATCTATGTTTTATTTGTAAATATTGAAGAGTTCCTCTCACATTTTTTAATGCTCTTTCTCTAAGGACATCTAACACTTTTGGTGGGGAATCTAGAGGAATTCTTTTCTGCATGATAATTCCTTGGTCAAGTTGTAGAGAAGTATGGGAAGGCCCCCAATGAACACTAGTACAAAAACAACAATATATGACTGAAAAAACTACTAAAAACTTCTTATATAAATGACTAAGCATGGTCATGTGACCATTAGTAGTTTATTTCTAGTCATTTATAACGCGACCAAATTGATGACTAAATCATTTTAGTCATTTAATGGCTGTTTTGATTGATCAATTTGGTTGTATATTTAGTCATTGATTGTTGTAATCTGGTCACTTATTTAGTCATTTTTTGTTCACTAATATATTTAACTAGTCACTTATTTAGTTGTTGATTTAGTCATTGATTGTTGTAATCTAGTCACTAAGTATTTAGTCATTTTTTTATTCACCAATTTATGTGCATTGGTAGTGTATTTAGTCATTAATTTTTATCATCATTTTGATCATTTTGGTAGTATATTTAGTTATTTTTATTCATTGATTTCATTGGTCATATATCTAGTCATATTTGTTCACTGCTCACTGATTTTTGTCAATTGGTAGTATATTTAGTCAATTTAATTATCAATTGACATCAATTAGTAGTATATTTAGTCATTTTAATTTATTGATATTTGAGGATTTAAACATAAAACATAGAAATACACATCAATCATCAATTGCACACAATAAGATAGCCATTGAGAAGGAAAAAATAGTAAACTTTATTAATAAAAGAAAGGTGTTCTAGTTACAACTTAGAAATAGAGTATTGCAATTTTTATTTTCAGTCACAAGACTGAAAATATCAGTTGCAATATTGCACATAAATGATTGCAAGAAAGAAACTTCTCCAAAAAACTTTTGCAATGATGGAAATGCATGCTTGGAGCCCTTCAATGCGAGCACATGCCCCTTTCATCTCTTAGAACTTCTACAATGTGGGAAATCTTCCTAGAGCAAGCTGTAACGTGTAGAATCCAAGAAGAAGAGTGTTGATCATGTCCCATATATGAAGCTCTCTCCTTCAATGTAGTCAATAATAACCTAGCTAGAATATTTCCTCCTTTATATGCAACGTGCCATCTAATATGAGCAATAGGGTGCTGCCTTTTCCACCATGAATGAAGTTGCACCTCAATACAACCAATAAAATTACTATTAGTCTCAATTCAAAAAGAATAAAAGTGCCTTGTATATTGCAAGTTTACAAAAGTAAGTCCAAACATAGCAGAAAGATAAATCAATTAAAAAACTATAGCCTTGTCAACGAATGCCTTAAACAAAGTGTTCAACATAGGTCTAAAATATGCATATTGAACCTTTGATTTCAGAACCTTGTTCAAAATTTAAGAAACATGATACACTCAGATTATAAAATGAAGTTGGCATTATAGAATGAAGGCTATCAACACTAACCAGACTTGAACAA
Organism: Sequoia sempervirens; assembly: GCA_007258455.2. Lineage (NCBI taxonomy): Eukaryota > Viridiplantae > Streptophyta > Pinopsida > Cupressales > Cupressaceae > Sequoia > Sequoia sempervirens. The sequence goes on from VDFB02036506.1 coordinate 98,145, forward strand.
CATTATCAAAATAAATTTCCTAGAAACCAAGCCCAAGAATGCCATCGGACTTCGACATAAAATATATCAACCTTGGTTCATGTGTTGTCTCAATAAAGACCTGCACCATGAAATAATCCATTTATACATATAAATTCCAAATTAAGTTGATGAGAAAATATCTTTGATATCCAACTGGGAAGCCTTAACATCTAAAAATTACCAACCTATTGTTTCACAACAAGTTTCCCAACTATGACATCATATTTACTTAAGAAGCCAGATATTGATCCACTACCATATTGGATCTCACAAGATTCTCCTTCACAAACAAAAAATGATATATATTAATTGTTTAGCAACTTCCTCAATATCCCCATGTAAGTAGACTAAACTAAGTGAGGTTGAGGGTTTGAAGTAGAGTACCATATTCTTGGTATGTGCTTGACTTTGATCATGAATTGTATCTTGAATGAAAATAGCAAGCTACTTGCACTGTAAAATCATTGTTAATTATTGCTACAAAAATAACCAAAAAATCCTCTTTAATTAAAATAATCCTTCTAGATATTTCAAAACAAGATATTTCAGTTAATTTCTAAGAGAGCTAATTTCACTATCCAAACAACCATCAATCTATTTACTGTATATAATTTCCCAGAATTTAGAATTTGAACATGTAATGAAACTAACCATAGTTAACAAAGATTTGACACCAAAATGTGGTACAAAATGAATTGTTTGACAAAAAATGTGTTTTGATAAACCAAATATACCCTTGATATATTGATTTAAATAACAAGGAAAGATCAAACTAGAGAAAGCAAGATAACATTAATTAATTCACTTCAACAAAAAATTGAAATCAAAATTCAGCCACCAATTATAACTTCATTCTATTGATCTTCAAGATATGTGTAGGATCATCATGGAAAAAATAGGCCCTTAAGTAGCAAAAAAATAAAAAAAATCAGAGTTAGGCAATTTGACGTAAAAATTTGAATAAGTTATCTATATTATTTCAAAAATATGTAAGAATAGAATTTGTAGAAAATTGAATTTAGTTTCTAAACTACTAGGTTTGTTTAAAAAAATCTATTTGGTGAAAATTTGAAATTTCAATGCAATGGTACTTAAATTTTAGGAAAAATAAAGTAGGTGTATGCCTACCACGACCACAATAAAATGATAATATTTTTCTATAATATTTTACATATAATTAGAGGACTCATGCCTCGATGTGATGCATATTTTTTGTAATTTTTTCCAAGTAAATAATTAATTATGAATTTTTTATTACAACTTTTAAAAATATAAAACTTCATTATGTCACCGACTTAACTTGGTCAAAAGTTCATGAAATTCAATTTTTTTTTAATCCTATAGTATGTGAAGTATAGAATGTGACACATGTTTTGGATTCAAAACATGTGATACCATTTGAAAGCTATAAATATTTTTCAATCGGCCTATCAATCAGGACTTTAGTCGTAATTTGAATAGAAAATGAATAATAATTACTTATTAAATTCAAAGTAAAGCATAATTTATATCGGTGGAAAGCTGAGAATCTCCTTTAAAAACCCTTTTCATTTCATCAATTTTGGGTAAAAAAATAGTCGTCAGCCACATACCCGTCATATTGCCACTTTTTGGCCCATCATGATCCTGCACATACCCTTCAAAAATATTTTATAATACGTTTCAAAATTTTGTCCTAACTAACATGTCAAAAAGTGTATTTTCAGTTACCCACTTTTAACATAAATAAAAAAGTATTAATTATCATTGTTTACATAGGATTAAATAAAATAAATGAAAGATGAGAAATGAAGAGAAATGATCAGATGTTGAAGTCTAGAGCACCTGCAAGATACAAAAGTCCATTACTCATCATAAGGTACCCAAGATCATTTAGATCTAGGAAGGTCCTCTCTCCATGATAGTATCTGCAAGGCTTGGTACTTCACTACACGACCTATTCTTATGGGGAGCTAGATATGTCTACTCCCATTGGTACACCATGTAATCATGAGGCCATTTGTACTCCTAGATTTTTGTGTGTTGTCCAACTGACTCTTCCATCTACTATCTAATAATGCTTTGCCATTTGTGATGAATTTTGAGTATCCAATAGATCCAGTGCAATTATTCCATCCAAGGTTAAATTGAGGTGGTGAAGATTTATCTCACCATCCTTCTATAAATTAGTGTGGCAGTTGGGAACAATTTTGTTAAACTCATCTATCCAATCCTTGGAGCCTTTTAGTTGATCATCATCCCTTAGTATCTTAGGCACGTACCATTGCTTTAGTGTGTGAAATAAAACCATTCTTAACTTGATCTTTTTCTCTTCTACAGATATTTATTGAAATTCATTTATGACCATTCAAACCATTTGCTCAATAGGCTTTAAAGCTACGGGGGCCTCAACACTCCTTTGCAAAATTTTGCACAAATTCGTTAAGATGTGATGTATAGGTTTCCATTTCTTGAATAAGGGGTCTAATATAGGTACATGGGCCATTATCTAATCAACTGCTTGTGACAAGGACACAACATTCATACACATTTTCCAGTTTTTCCATAATTAGTTTTACCTTATGCTCCAAGATCTGTTCCAATACCTTGAGGGTTTCTCTCTTTGCTCTTTCCTTTGTTTCTTTATTAGTCTTTTTCAACTTCTCAATTTCTTGTTTTATCATATTTACTTTTTCAACAATGATTGCACCTGTATAAGTCTAGATGGCAGGGGGCTAGTATATTGTTAATTCTATGCTTTGGGAAGGACCTTCTCCCTTCAACTGATCTTTCAATTTCACATTTTCTATGAATAACCTATTCACTTCATCATTTAGATTAGTCTGTTTTCTCATATTATGCTAATCTAAGCTCCATAGCTTTAACCACATCCCTAGTAAACATTGTTGAGTGCATTGTCATAATAGTTACCTCCAATGCTGATGTGTCTTAAAGTGTCTTTACCATGGCAATTCCTCTCATTTCTTTTACAACATCAAGCAATCTTGGTTTTTCTGTTCTTTTTTGTTTTGTCCAAAAGGCTAGGGTTTCAATTCTTTGATGGTAACCTATGCCACTCATTCCCTCAACTGAATTGAATTCAAAAACCAAAATGGGATCTTCTTGGCTTCTTACTTGATCCAATAAGAATATATTTTTAAGTCCATCCTAGGAATAATTAGTATATTGCTTTCTAAGACCAATTTTCTTGCTTCTTGTGGGCTAACAGTAATTTCATTAATCCTGATTGCTTCAAAATTCTGGGCAACAATCTAGTCATGTCAAGTGACTCCTCACTTCCCATCTTATTAATTTGGAGTCTTTCAAATTCTTTCATTTTCATCTTAAACCAAAAATCCTTAAACTCGGGAGTTTGAATAAATTCATCATCTTGAATAAATCTAAGGGTAGCAATCACCCTTTCATCATCATGCACTTCTTGATTATTATTCCCATGTATATCCACTCTTTCTTTTGGTTTGTGAGCATTAGTTACAATCTTAGGCAGTGGTTGATCAACTTCATCATATTTAATATTTAAAAGTACATTGACTACCTCTTCAGTATCCCCTACTACACTTATTTCTGTTGGGATTAAGGTGTCTCAAACTTAGATTTCTAATATTAATTTAGTTGATTTGATATAATTAATGTATTTATTTGTATTATTTTATTGCCTATGGTGTCATGTCATTAATTGGGACCCACTGGCTAGGTGGTATCCTTGTTGGAGGTGACTAGGTGACACATCATCATCCCAAGTGGACATAGGCATCCCACTTTGGAATCTATGATGCATGAAAGATTCTATGACACGTCATAAGGTATCTTTGAATGCATGGAGAAAGTTGGCACCCATGATGGTTTATGATAGGATGTAAGAGAATCGACTATTTTTAGCTAGTTATGACAGATTCTCTTATAGATCCTATGACATATTTTATGAAATATTTATGACATATACTATGACAGTTGTAAGGCACCTGACATTAGCTATTTTTAGCATATTCTAGGTGCCCAAGCTTGGAAGAAGAATATTTGCATGTTTGACCATTTTAAGGGGTGTAAGGGAATATTGTACATGTGTCTAAATGCATGTCTAATGCATTGGATTTTGTGCCATGTGGATTTGGACACCCCTCACCTTCTAGATGCTTCTTGAAGCTTGTATCACTCTATTTATTGAGTTCCTTGAGTTGTCGAATGCCTAGTTTATTTGTAGATAATAGAGTGATGCCGGGTTAACTCCAGAATAGGTATTTGTGACGAAGCACTTGTGTAGAAGCTTTATACTTGGGCTATGTTGTAACTCCTATTTGAAGTAATATAGAAGTACTATGCTTTTGGAGGGTGGGGTTTTTTACTCAAGGGTTTTCCCCATGTATATTTGGTGTATGTTAGTTTATGTGTACTTGCTGATTTATTCCTTTATTCTCTATGTGCTTCTCTTGTTGTAATTGTTAAAGGTGTTAAAATGATTTTTTTTTTAACTCTCCCCTACTTAGATTAGTGTAGGAAGTTGTTTCCACTCACCTAGCTTCCTTTCAGTTGGTATCAGAGCCTGGCCAGAATTGGTTCCTTTGTTGGGTAGAAGAGATTTTTGAGCTAATCTTTGTTTCAGTGGGAGTTTTGAAGAAGTGTATATTTTGTGACCTTGTTGCAAGAAAGAGATGGTAGGAACATTAGGGAGGATTGAGATGGAAAAGTTTAATGGTGGTAATTTTGAGTTGTGGAAGCTCAAAATGGAAGACATGCTCATAGACCGTGATCAATGGGTTGCAATTTCTGGAACCAAACCATTAGTCATGAAACAAGAAGATTAGGATCTCATGGATAGGAAAGCCAAGGGTATTATTAGACTCTATTTGGGTGATTCCTCCCTCCTGAATGTCCATGAAGAGAAAAAAATTTCTTCTTCATGGAAGAAGCTTGGTGATGTCTACCAGGCTAAACCCCTGGTAAACAAGCTTTTCTTGAGAAAGAAGATGTATTCTATGAAAAAGGAAGATGGAGGGTCCATAGCAGATCATATAAATGCATTTAACATGTTGGTTGCACAATTAGGTTTCGTTGGAGAAAAAATAGTTGAACAAGACTATTGCATGCTCCTTTTCTGTTCATTGCTAGACTCTTAGGATCACCTGGTAATGGCTATTGGAAGCACTACTTCCACCTTTAAGATGGATGAGGTTGTTTCCTCATTATTATTTGAAGAGATGTGAAGGAAGTCTTCTAAGATGGCCAAGGAGGCCCTTGCAGTTCGTGGCAGACCAAAAGAGAGAAGCAAAAAGAAAGACAAGAAAACTAAGTCAAAGTCTCTCGGGAGATCAAAGTCTCCTAGTAAAAATTCCAAGGAAAAATGTTGGAATTGTACTGAAGTTGGTCACATTCAGAAAAATTGCAAGAAGGAGGAGAAGAAGAAAAACAAGTATTTCTCTAATTCTGAATCTGAGAAATCATCCCAAGATGATGGAGAGGCATTTATTGCAGCCTTGGCAGCCCATGCATCAGATGATGTGTGGTTGATAGATTCAGGTGCATCTTTTCACATGACTTCTAATAGAGATTGGTTATCAAAGTATGAGGAGTAAAATGGTGGAGAGGTGTACTTGGGTGATGACTCTCACCTGAAGATTGTTGGTCAGGGAAGAGTCAAAATCAGATTTCCTGATGGAAGAGTGAAGGGGATTGATGGTGTCTTGCATATCTAAGGTTTGGCATGAAACTTGCTCTCTGTAAGTAAACTAAATGATTTGAGAGTGCAAGTTGTTTTCTCTAGTGGAGGATGTAAGATGACTAGAGGGGCTATGGTGTTGGCTAAGGGAGTTCGTATTGGTACTCTGTTTCAGCTTGATGCATGCACTGTATAGTGCAATAGTTCTTCTGATGTACTAAAGAAGAGAGCTTTGGATTCTTCATCCTCACCATTAGATTATGCAAAGAAGAAGAATTTTGCAACTACATCTGATGGTCATGCATTTTGGGTACCTAAGGGTGCTCATTCCATGGAAATGAAGCTTCTTGTAGAGAAGATAATGTTATGGCACCAATGACTTGGTCACATTGGTGAGAAGGGTCTTAGAACCTTGAAAAATAAGAGCCTTATTGAATGCCTTGATGATTGTAATCTTGAGTTTGAATTTTGCGAACATTGTGTATATAGGAAACAACACCGTGTCTTTCTACTCTAGTTCTCACAAGTCTTCTAGGGCCTTGGATTATGTACATTCAAATGGTTTTGGTCCTGTAAATGTTCCTTTGTTATCAAAATCTATATATTTTATTTCTCTTATAGATGATTATAGTAGAAAGACATTTGTTTATTTCCCCAAAAGTAAAGCTGAAGTCTTTAGTTGGTTTAAGGAGTTTAAGGCCTTAGTAGAAAATAAGACTCATAGAAAGATTAAGTGTTTGAGGACTGTTAATGGTGGCAAGTTTTGTTCCATATTATTTGACAAGTTCTGTAAAGAACACAAGATTGAGAGACATAAGACTACTCCCTACACTACACAACAAAATGGAGTTGTAGAGAGGATGAATAGAAAATTGATGGCAAGGGCTAGGATTATGTGGAGTGGTGCTAGCCTTGAACAAAATTTTTGGGTGAAGTGATAGCCACTACATGTTATTTGATCAATATAGATCTCCTACATGATCTAATGTTAGGATCTAGGACTGTTGCACCTAAATGATAACTTTTACAATGATTAAATTGAAGGTCTTTAAAAGATAATTGAAATGCTTAATTTCAAATGGAACTAAAATGATTAAATGAATAAAGCAATAACAAAGTGATGAACAAAATAATAGAGAGAAAGAGAGATAGAAGACAAGACTCGAGTTGATAACGGAGTTCGCCAAGATGGCTATGTCTTTGGGTCCCTCTCCAACAGAGTGACCGATCCTTGATTATGCTCTAAAAAATGGTTACAGGGCACTTCAACAGTTACAAAGTCTCCTCACGTCTACTTGGACGATAATGAATTACAAAAATACCTTCTCTATCAAGTACAACAAGCTTGAATTCAAGCTCCAAATGCACAGAGATGAACAACTCACTATCATAACTCTCCCAGAAAATTCTCTCCCAATTCACTCTCACAAAGGAAATTGTCTCACAAAAATCACCACTTCTAAGTCACCACTTGGTTATCCAAAGTCCTAAATTCCCCTCTTTTTATACATAAAAAAATTCTCAATATGGTTACTAACCATATGATTTGAAAAAACTACCCTATCTCCAAAAATCCTCCATAATTACATATGTAGTTTTGAAAATCTTCCTTATTTATAAAAATATTCTACCTTTAAAATCATAAAAATCCTAACCCCTTTTAATTGTAGTCCCTTATAGTTTTAGGATTTACAAAGTAATCATAAAATTCCTTTTAACAATCTTTAAATGCCCTTTTCTAAAAAGATCTTCATTAAATCCTTAAACTTTTAATATTTTGGTAACCCTTATTTTAAGGCATTTGGGTTTCCTTTTAAAAGCTCATAAAATAATATATATTGTAAATATTATTCTAAGGTAGACATTATATTTAGGGGAATTAAATCTTATTTAAAGATTTATGTATACAGAGGGGTTTTCCTTTTATCATGGAGAAAGGTAAGGCAAGAGGATTTTAAGGCATGGGTTAAGGGATCAAATTCCACTAAATCCTCCTTATTTTATTTTTTTGTAAACCATACATTTTTTTCCCTTTAATAATTATGGTTTAATCCATATTTATGCCACATAATCTACTATTTCCATGTGTCAGTCTCTGACAGGTCAGGTGTGCCATGTCACCCACTTGCCACATCAACATTTTGACCAAGTTTTCCCACAACTTTGACTGGTCATAACTTTCACATACAGACTCTGTTTGACACGAAATGAATGTCGTCGGAATTGTGGCAATGAGCTCTTCGAAATGATGCCACTTTTTACAATTTTTGAGATGATTTTTTTGTCTTTCTAACTAGCCTTTGTACCTAGTTTGACCCCAACTTTGACCGACCATAACTTAAGCATACGAGCTCCTTTTTCGCTTATTCAAGTTGTGTTGGACTCAGGTTTCAAAGCTCTTCAACATGGTATAGAATTATGGAGCAATTGAGAGACTTCAATTTTTGACGACAAGTATCCACCTAGATCAGTCCTCCCCACTGAAGAGCTTTTGGAACTCCAAAAGTTACATTTATTTAGAATTTAAGTGAGGGCATGGCCTCCCCACTTGTCCTGTAGCACCTATCCATCTGTACACCTGGCTCAATACCACAATCAGGACTGCAATAACATTGTTGAACACATACATCATTCCATCACTTTCATAAACATCTACATCAACTGTTACAACCATTAACCAATAAACAATGACTAATATCAAGTTGAATAACAATGCATATATAAAAGCGAATGAATCAACATGTCTATCTTTCACAACATGAACATTTTTACCCAAAGGAATCTCCAAATTCCCAACCAAAAGTTGCGGACTTAGATCATCAATGCTTTCATTTACTGTTTCCTCATGCTATACTGTTGGTGTATCCTGCAACATATGATTAGCTTTGATTACCTCAAGTTCATGTCTAGAACCACCTAAATTAACATACATAAGAGACAAATATTTACTTGCATTAATCACCCTTTTCAACTGCCCTATGTTTGCAAAAGATCTATCAATCTTGATTCTGTGAGAATGTACAATATACCTAATATCGTCTTTAAACAAGTGATAATGATTAAATTCCTTGTAGAAAATAGCCTTCCGATCATATAAATAAGGGCTACCCAACACTATCCCACATATATCTAGTGGAACCACATCAAATTGTACCTCATCAACAAACTTATTTGTGATTGCAAATCTCAAAATGCACTGCCTTGTTACTTGCAATTCATTATTTTTGCAAACCCAACCTAGTGGATAAGGTTTCTTATGTTGTGTAGTTTTCAATCCCAAGTTCCTTACAACATCTTTAGAAATTAAGTTAACTTGATATCCACTATCTATGAGTGCATCAATTTTAGTATGCTTAGCAACAACCCTTATGTGAAAAAGCTCATCTCTTTTCTTATCTTCAAGGACATCATTAACTTGAGAAGTAGAAGCACAACTAGCAATAGAAACATTAGAAGCCTTACCTTTCAATCCTATTGTTGTTATCTTAGTTTCATCTTTAGACTCTGAACCAAGATCCATAATAACATTTGTGGACTCCTTACCTTTCTATTTACGAGCCCATTTCGGCTTCAATTCAGGATGCAACTACCATAAGTGATCTTCATCATGACCTTTCCTGTCATAATGAGAGCGTGTGAGCTTATCATCCTTCTTCTTAATTGTAGCTATCTTCTTCCCCTTTTCTGTATCTTTAGGTTTAGATGGCTTCTAATCAGACTTATTAATGAAATTACTCTTACCTCTTGACTCTAAGTGTGTAGCTTGTACACAAACTTCATCCAGATTACTAGGATTCAAAACCAAAATGGAATGTATTAGATAAGAGTGAAGACCACCTATGTACTTAAAAGGTATCCTGGGTGTACAATGGAACATTCAATGCAATAGCCCTTTTCTTGAATTCATGGGTGTACTCTTGGATAGTTTGACCTTTCACTTGCCTAAAACTTTTCCAGTTCATCATTAACTATTGCATATGGCTTAGGGGATAAAATTGATTTTTAAGAGCATTAACAAATTCTAGCCAAGTTAAATTGACTCTACCATGTTGTGAAATTTCTTCCTGATTTCTATTCTCCCACTAGGTGAGAATTGTTTCTCCCAACTGAAGAGTAGCTAACTGGATCCTAGAAGCATCATCTAAAAGACCTTGAACTCTATAGTACACTTCTACTTGTTGAACCTAGACATCTAATTTCTTAGCATTTAATTCACCACAATACTTAGGTAGATCAAATTTTACATCCAATTTAATTTTAGGCTTATGTGCAACCTTGAAAGGATTAGTAGAAGAAAGAGAATATGTAGAAGAAGAAGGAGAAGACAAAGAAGAAGGAATTTATGAAGGCTCATCACCACCTCCTAGTCTTTTCCTTTTGTCCTTATGATCCTCATGCTTTTCTCGCTTTAATGAATGCCCTCTTTTGTGCTTCTTCCATTCCTTCTTTTCTTTCCTTTCTTGAAAAATAAATTCTACCAATGTCTTCATTTAGAGAAAGCTTTTTGAAAACTCTTCTCATCAAGCTCTAAACTTTTGGCAGCTTTTGATCCTTCCATCCTTGGCAAAGTTCTTCGTTTACTGATCTCAAGATTGTATTATGCAAGCATGCCTTCACCTCATTGGCTCCTAGATCATGTTATCATTCACCTCTGCAAACACTAGTCACAACAAAGCTCTGATACCGCTTGATCTGATGTTAGGATCTAGGATTGTTACACATGAATGATAACTTTTACAACGATTAAAATGAACATATTTAAAAGATAATTGAAATGCTTAATTTCAAATGGAACTAAAATGCTTAAATGAATAAAGCAATAAAAAGTGATGAACAGGATAACAGAGAGAAAGAGAGATAGAAGACAAGACTCTAGTTGATAATGGAGTTCGCCAAGATGGCTACGTCTTCGGGTCCCTCTCCAATAGAGTGATCGATCCTTGATTATGCTCCAAAAAATGGTTACAAGGCTTCTAAGTCACCACTTGGTTATCCCAAGTCCTAAATTCCCCTCTTTTTATACATAAAAAATTTCTCAATATGGTTACTAACCATATGATTTGAAAAAACTACCCTATCTCCAAAAATCCCCCATAATTACATATGTAGTTTTGAAAATCTTCCTTATTTATAAAAATAATCTACCTTTAAAATCATAAAAATCCCAACCCCTTTTAATTGTAGGCCCTTATAGTTGCGGGCTTTACAAGGTAATCATAAAAATCCTTTTAACAATCTTTAAATTCCCTTTTTTTAAAAGATCTTGATTAAATCCTTAAACTTTTAATATTTTGGAAACCCTTATTTTAAGGCATTTGGGTTTCCTTTTAAAAGTTCATAAAAGGATATATATTGTAAATATTATTCTAAGGTAGACATTATATTTAGGGGAATAAATCTTATTTAAATATTTATATGTACGGAGGGGTTTTCCTTTTATCATGGAGAAAGGTAAGGCAAGAGGATTTTAAGGCATGGGTTAAGGGATCAAATCCCACTAAATCCTCCTTATTTTAATTTTTTTAAACCATACGTTTTTTTCCCTTTAATAATTATGGTTTAATCCATATTTATATCATCTACTATTTCCACATGACATTCTTTGAAAGGTTAGTTGTGCCACGTCACCCACTTGCCACATCAGCATTTTGACCAAGTTTGACCACAACTTTGACTGGTCATAACTTTCGCATACGGACTCCATTTGACATGAAACAAAAGTCGTCATAATTGTGGCAACGAGCTCTTCAACATGATGCCAATTTTGACCATTTTTGAGATTATTTTTTGTCTTTCTAACTAGCCTCTATACCCGGTTTGACCCCAACTTTGACCAGCCATAACTTGAGCATACAAGCTCCTTTTTCACCCATTCAAGTTGCATTGGACTTAGATTTCAGAGCTCTTCAACATGGTACAAAATTATGGAGCAATTGAGAAACTTCAATTTTTGACGACAAGTATCTACCTAGATCACTACATCAACACTTGTTGGAAAGACACCCATGGAGGCATAGTATGGTAAAAAGAATTCAATGAGACATCTCAAAGTATTTGGTTGTGAATATTATTCTCATGTTTCATTTGAGAAGAGGTCTAAGTTGGAGACCAAGTATGTTAAGTGTATCTTTATCAGCTATTGTGTCGATGTGAAAGGGTATAAGCTTTGGGATTTAGAAGCTCAGAAGGTTCTCTACAATAGAAGTGTGATCTTCAAAGAGATGAAACCTTCCTCTATTGAGCTGCAACTAGAGAAAGTGGAGAAACAGAAAAAGGAGGTATTTCAAATTCCACCTATTTTGAAGAAAGAAGAAAAAAGTACTCATGTTGGAAATGATGATGAGGAGAGCTCAAGTAGCTCTAAAATTTCTGAAGAAGAAGGAGAACCTCAACCTCAGCCTTTGAGGAGGTCTACGTGAGTTAGGTGACAACTAGAAAGGTTTGGATATTCATTATTGGATTCCAGTTGTATATGTGCCTTGATTACTAATATTGATGAGCCTAAGATGGTTAGAGAGGCATTGGGTATGAATAATTCAGATTCTAGGATGCAAGCCATGGATGAGGAGATGGCTTCATTAAAGAAAAAATTAAGACTTGGGATGTAGTACCTTTTCCTACTGGATGTAAACTTGTTGGTTGTAAATGAGTTTTCAAGAAAAAGTGTGGTACTGATGGTAGTGTTGAGAAGTATAAGGCATGGTTGGTCGCTAAGGGGTTTCCCAAGTGGAGGGAATTGATTATGGGGAGATATTCTCTCCTATAGCCAAGCTGACATCTATCTAGATTTTGTTGTTACTTGCAACAAGGTATGAATTAGAAGTGAGACAAATGGATGTGAAGACAACGTTCCTTCATGGTGATTTGGAGGAAGAAATTAATATGTCACAACTAGAGCATTTCATTGAAAAAGGTAAAAAAAAATTGGTTGGTGAAATGAAGAAGTCTCTTTAGGTTTGAAATAGTCTCCTAGAATGTGGTATCAAAAGTTTGATATATATATATGTGTTGTCATTTGGATTTCAAAGATCTAAATCCAACCATTATGTATACTTTAAATCTGATAATGGTCACATTCTCATTATTGTCCTATACATAGATGATATGTTGTTTATTGGGAATGGTAAAAGTATGATTTCAGATTTGAAGTTTCAATTGTTAGCACAGTTTGAGATGAAAGAACTAGGTGTAGCTAGGTATATTATGGGAATGGAAATCACAAGAGAAAAAGCTAACAAAAAGCTTTGGTTAAGCTAGAGCAAGTATGTGAACTTCATGTTGGAGAGATTCAACTTGGTAGATTGCAGAGAGCTAGTTGTTCCTGTGATGAAGGGGACAAAGCTTTCTGTGAATGATTGTACAAAATATCCTATTGAGATCAAGGACATGACCAAAGTACCAAATGCAAGTGCAGTTGGAAATATGATGTAAGAGATGGTGTGTACGAGACTAGACATTGCCCAAGTAGTGGGAGTCCTTAGCCATTTTATGGATAATCCTGGACGGGCGCATTAGGATGCAGTTAAGAGAGTGCTTAGATATTTATAGGGTAATTTTGAATATGCCTTATGTTTTCATGGTTATCCTAATAGACCTCAAAATTCTATGAGCATTTGAGGATATGTGGATTTAGATTGGGCAGGTGACATTGATAGCAGAAGATCCACCAGTGGTTATTTTTTATGATGTTTGGTGGTGCTATCAGTTGGATGAGTAAGTGGCAAGTTGTAGTTGCATTTTCCATGACAAAGGAAGAGTATATAGCAGCCAATCATGCCTATAAGGAAGCAATTTGGCTTAAGATATTGTGTTATGATATTGGTTTAGATGTAGGACAAATTACTATTTGTTTTGATAGTCAAAGTGTGATTTGTCTAGCAAAGAATCCTACCTTCCATGCCAGAACAAAACACATCAATGTACAATATCATTTTGTTCGTGATATGGTAGAGGATGGAAAGGTGAACTTGGGGAAGGTTTACACTTTGGTGAATGTTGCAAATACCCTAAAAAAACCATTGAGCATAAAGAAATTCAAATGGTGTTTCGATTCCATGGGCCTTGGGGCCCTAAGTAGATGATTCCATATGACTCTTGGCAGGTCTTCAAAAAGTGGGAGAATGTTGGGATTAAGGTGTCTCAACCTTAGAGTCCTAATATTGATATATTTGATTTGATGTAATTAATGTATTTATTTGTATTATTTTATTTCCTATGGTGTCATGTCATTAATTGGGATCCATCGGCTAGGTGGCATCCCTGTTGGAGGCGACTGGCTAAAACATCATCATCCCAAGTGGACATAGGTTCCCCACTTTGGAATCTATGGCATATGAAAGATTTTATGATGTGTCATAAGGAATTTTTGAATGCATGGAGAAAGTTGGTGCCCAAGATGGGTTATGACAGGATGTGAGAGAATCGGCTATTTTTAGCCAGTTATGACAGATTCTTTTACAAATCCTATGACATATTCTATGAAAAATTTATGACATATTCTATGATAGTTGTAAGGAGTCTTTCATAAGCTATTTTTAGCATATTATAGGTGCCCAAGCTTGGAAGAACATTTGCATGTTTGACCATTGTAAGGGGTGTAAGGGAATATTCTACATGTGTCCAAATGCATGTCTAAGGTGTTGGATTTTGTGCCATGTGGATTTGGACGCCCCTCACCTTCTAGATTCTTCTTGACGCTTGTATCAATCTATTTATTGAGTTTCTTGAGTTGTAGAATGCATAGTTTGTTTGCAGGTAACGAAGTGTTACCGAGTTAATTCCAGAACAGGTGTTTGTGATGAAGCACGTGTGTAGAAGATTTGTAATTGGGCTATGTTGTAAATCCCTATTTGAAGCAATATAGAAGTAATGTTCTTTTTGAGGGTTGAGTTTTTTACCTGAAAGGGTTTTCCCCATGTATATCTAGTGTATGTTAGTTTATGTGCACTTGCCGATTTATTTTTTTATTCTCTATGTGCTTCTCTTGTTGTAATTGTTAAAGGTGTTAAAATGAAATTTTTGTAACTCTCCCCTACTTAGATTAGTGTATGAAATTGTTTCCACTCACTCAAATTCCTTTCAATTTCATATGCCACTAAGGGGGCCACTCCATGTGTCTTTTTCCTTTTAGGAATTGGTTGCTCAAGTGATGTTTCTAATTGTATTGTGGTAGTGTTTGGTAGGGGCTCTGTGATTAAAATACCAATTGATTTGATGGGAAGCTTGGAGGGTTTTGAAGACTAACCCTCAGGTTTCTTTTTTGGTTCAACATATAATCTTTCCAAGTTGTCAATTATTAAGTTCATCCTTTTGATAGGATCCCATTCTTCAACATAGAATCCTTGGAATCCAGTGTCCCTTTTCTTTCTCTCCTCCTCAAGCCTCTTTATGATTTCCTACTTCCTATTCCTCTAAAAAACTTTATCAGGTGTAAAGCAATTTCTTATTAAATCTTCTTCGTAATCCATTACATGGGTAATCCCAAATTTAGTGAGAAGTGTCCGCTTTATAAATTTAATGTGCCCTTCAGGATCAAAGACCCTTTCTCCTTGTGACTTAATTGAATAACTCATATTCAAATAGTTTTGTAGTTCTTCAAGAGTGTCAGACCCTACAGATAGCTCCTCACATTCAGTTAGGTAAGGGAGGAATTCCCCCTTTTCCCGTCTTTTCATAGCATCTTGCTCCATCCATAAAATTTTCCAAATAAATTCTAGAAATGCAATTCAAATAGAAACAGATTTAGATAAAACATGTTGGTCTTGAGGACACCCATAGACCCTTATTACTGTTTGGTCTGCTAAGAAGAACCAGCCACCGAAATTGTGAGTGTCCCTACTTTGGCTTCAATGCTAAAGGTCTTAATACTTGCATGATTTTTTTAGGCAATCTTGTTGAAATATGACCAAGACTAGACATGACTTTTATTACAAAATCATCATGAAATATTACATAATCACTATTTTTACATCTACTATCCCAGATGTAACTCCAGTTTTATATAGGCAACCTATTCCCTTCATCATCAGTCATTCCCAAACACATTCTTTTAGTCCATTTGTTTATTTTTTGGTACAATATTAAATGACACAACATAGAGTATTTCTTAAAAGTGATGGGAGCTAAGTTATCTCTTGCAAAAATCCCTCATGTAGCCCTTTCTCAATTTCAACAGCAAAGTCACCCTCAATGTTGACTTCAGTATTTTGTATTTTCATTTCCATCATCATGAGATAGGTTGGAATCCTCTCTTCAACATATATTCCAAGTACTTGGCACAAAGAAAAATAAGTTCTTTTGAAATATGCTTGTAAGTCTTCTATGGAAAATGGCTGAATTTGGGAGGGAGAGATAGGTATCCTCCTATTGTTTACACCCCCTTTCATGTGTATAGGAAGTTCATCACTCATGTAGGTTTTTCTCAATCTCCTATAATCCTCCTCACTTCTATCCAAGTCAATCTTAGTGATAGCTTACTTGTTTAACATAAACCACTCTATAATTGCTTCTTTAGTCAGCACCACTAATGGTGAACCATCTGGCATTCTTATTGTCTTGGTAGCTGGGTGATAATATTGTGCCAATACTTTAATAAACTCAACATCTACGAAGACATTTGGGACTATCAATTTGGAAAAATCTAAGGTCCAAGGATTTCAAACTGGAATCTTGTCATCCTTTTTTCATAGAAGTACCAAAACAGATCCCACCCTGAGATAGGGATAATTGGGTCTCTACATCCATGGGTTGTATCTCTAAACACCTTTTTGAATCCTTTGTTTATAGAATTAGGTAACACATCTAAAATAGATTGTTGTAGGGACCTCTTCTCTCTTTTAGAAACTGTTGACTCTTCCTTTTTACTTGCAAGTTGACTTCTTTTGGGTGGCATGATGAAGAATGTACTCCTACTTGATTTCTTTAAGTGTCTACTTGTAGAAGAAAATTCAGTTCTTATACACTTGCTATAGAGGGTTTCTGTGAACTTACTCAATGAAATAATAGCTGCAGAGTCTTCCTGCTTGAACTCCCTTTCCTCTAGTACTCTAAGTTGTGTGAATGATTGCCAAAATGTCATCGAGTCACAAGTAATATTTTTTGTGAGCTCAGTCACCTCACTATTAATGTCAATTCGTGCAAAATATTTTTGAATCTTCCCATATTTTGAGTTTGAATACATGCCTTTGATCTTGGGAAATTGAATGGTGTAATCATTAAATTCTTTTCAACATCTTGTAATGAAGTACCGCTCAGTCATTTCAAGACTGTTGTGGGGTAGTGTTAGTAGTACCACCACCTTGCACACACCCCTTTGGACTCCCGCGGGACAATGAGTTAATTCTAGCGATTGAGTGACTATTCACCACCATACCACTTTGACATCATATCAAGACCGTTGTGGGGTAGTGATATGGTAGGGTTAGCAGTACTGCCACCATGTGCACACCCCTTTGGACTCCTACAGGACAAAAAATTAATTATAGTGGTTGAGTGATTGTTCACTGCCATACTGCAGTGTCACTATTTACCCCTTGTGGGGTTGTGGTTTACTTTAGTTGTTAACATGTTCTCACCGCCACCCTACGGTATTCATATTTGGTTGCCATGGTATTGCGGTAAGAATTTGTACATTGACCTATATGTCCCAACATCTTGCACATACCTCTATTGACTGTTGCGGTAGTGCGGTATTGTATTTTATTATGAATGCAATATTTTATATATCATTTTATTGAAAAGATTGAACAATTTTCTAATTTTGCAGTCTCTCATTTTTAGTTTTCAGTGTCAGTCATACCTAAGAGATCATTTCTTTGTTTTTTATGAGGAGGCTTAGTTCACCTAATGTTAAGATATCTATATGTATTATTAAATCACAAATCTATGTTCATTATATGTAACATATAGGACATACAATAAATTATATTCTAACTAAACAAAATTAATTTCAAATTTTCAACCAAAGTAAGAAAACTAAGAAGAATGATTGAACCTAACTTTAAATTTGTGCTTCAAATCAATAGTGAGCATCTCAGGTTTTGTATACAATGTACCAACATAATAATGATATTACATTTAGAAATGTATTAGTAAAAAATAGTGTATAAGCATACCTATACTCATATCTTTATTAAATTCAATAATAAATTACACCATACATATAACCAAAGTTTAGGTGACAAGCTAACCTCTTAAGGTGACAAAACATCATCATCATCATTTGCATTACCGGCAAGATCAAAATCCTGATTACTCATGTCTGCATCTTCTTTATTTTCTTCCTCATCCTCATTTGTGACATGCAATGCATTCTCTCTCCCAATCTCTTCATTTTTAATCAAAATTTCTTCTTCAAACACTCCATCATCATCTTCATCCACTTCTTCAAATGTTTGTTGTAAATTAATGTATTTCCCATTAGGCATTATATCAACAACTTCCATGAATTTTTGTTTTGAACAAGACTCTATTTGAATAACATATGACAATCCTTGGCTTCTTACATCATGAATTAGAAATGATTGATTAATTTGAAGAGGGGAAACATACGACTCATCCATCTCTGTTAAAAATTGTCTTGAATTTGTGCATACAAATCCATAATCATCAAATTATACTGTGGATGGTCAGATCCACTTACATTTTAATAATATAGGAATATTTTCACCATAGTCCACAGAATAATTTCTTGGTTGAATCCAACATAAAGTTTCTTCTCAATTTCATGAAGAAATTCAATAGTAACAACACAATCACAATTTGTCTTTCCTTTGTCTTTTTCTTCCACTCTTAAATGACTACCATAGGCCCAAATTCCACTAAAACACATAGATCATAAATGTAGAGATTTTGAAAGCTCACTTTTCTCTGTTGTTATATCTTGACCTTCTTCTTTTGCATCACTGACTACATTAGCAATCCATTATTCAAATTTTGGAAAAGAATCACCTCCAATCAAATCAACATGATGTTTGTACTTTTTAGGTCGATGTTGCATTCGAGCTTGATTGTCTTATTCATATTTTCTACATAGAATGTTAATGTAAAAATAGTAAGATTAATAATATAAATGTGTAAATGAAATTTTTGTTTTAGACTATAGGAATCGATCGAGTATCTGTCCCCCTATAAACTGTAGTGTGCCTGGTAAAAAAAATTCACGTGACCGATGGCACTGGCGCGACATACCCTCCAATACCACAGGTTTGGGGGAAGACTAGACTTTGTGACCTCTTTCCTACAACATGATGCTTTAGCCAATTGAGCTAGGCCCCCCACCCCAAATGTGTAAATGCAATTAAGTAAATAAATTATTGTGTAATTGTTTTTACCTATGCCACTTATCAAACAAAGATGTGTTTTGAAGAATATAGGCATGTATCACACTTCTTTCTTGATGTGATAGCTTGAAGCGACATCCATATCCTTCTAATACTTCACTTGCAATTGTCTCTTCTTCATCATCATCCCATACACACCAATTGACATTTTTAAAATCCTTCATATATTCTATGCAAAATCGCATGGCCTCTTGCAATTAATATCCCTCATACATGCTGCCTTCTAATTTTTCCCTAGTACAAACAATTTTTTTCAAAACCTTCATATATCATTCTATAGGATACATCCATCTTGTTCTTATTGGGCCACAATGCTTTAGTTCATATTGTAGATGTATCAAAAGATGCATAGAAATGTTAAATATTGTTGGTGGAAATTCTCATTCCAATAGACAAAGGACTTCAACAACCTCCTCCCTCAAACTATCAAAGTTTGAAGGATCTAATACATGTAAACTCATTCTTTTTAATATTAGGCCCAACCTTATAACTAACAATCTTGGCCCCTTTTCCAAACTTAATATATTTACCACAATAGGTAAAATATTCTCCATTATGACATGATAGTCATGTGGGTCTTGAGGCCTCATAAGCCATTAATGTCAATTTGGTTTCTAATACTACTTCTTATATATCCAGTGGGAAAGCAACTTTGAGACATCAACTATAAGAATTGTGCACGTTGTTCCTTTGTCTAGACATAAGGAGCACTAGGTTTTCTATATTTTTCATCATCATATTGGGCATGTGCAGGATCATGGTATGCCAAAAAGTGGCAATGGAGGAAAAAATACGTGTTTCTACGACTCAAAAACGCAAAAAATGGTGAGTTGACTTTTTGGAGCTGGGGTGACTACCGAGGCAGAGGGAAAACTTAGTTTTAGGAATCGGATATCCGATCCAAATCGGATATCCGATTTGGATCGGATATCCGATTTTGTTCAGTGTATAAACAAATCTCATTCCGACCCAAGCAAAAGGCTAAATCTCATTCCAACACAAGCAAAAGGAATCGGATATCCGATCCAAATCGAATATCCGATTCAAATCGGATATCCGATTTTGGTCAACTGTATATATAAAAAAAAGCCGCGACCAAAACTCATTCATTTTTATTTTCGGGTCATTGGCAGGGGGCGCATAGTGGAGAGCGAAATCTGATATCCGATTTGGAATCCACCTCTATCAGGTAAAATTTTTAATTTTTAATCAAATTTTCAATTAGATTTGTTTATTTTTAATTGATTTTTTTCAAAATATTGTTTTTTGGTAGAAAAAACTAGGGTTTTTTGGTAGATTTGCAAAAAAACATAAAAAATTGAAGAAAAATAGTAAGAAACTACTTTTTTTTAAAATGTAATGGCATTTCCATAGCATACAAACATTGAGAGAAATAAAATACAGAGTTCAATCCATGAATTATAGAAAATAGATTTTTGTTGGTTATATTCATATCGCTGATTACATTGCACAAAACATACTACAACTACATAAATATCAAATGGTGACAGTTGTCGATGCTACCACATTTTTCATACATGTCTACCAAAGCATTTTATCAAGCGGGTTTACTTCTTCTGGCGCTTTATAGCTAAAACCTTAAAACCACAGACACACTTATGAACAAGTTATGGATGCTTGGAAAAGATCTATCAAAA